>CP139507.1:5104208-5135640 GCA_021014915.2 Artemisia tridentata subsp. tridentata | reverse complement strand
TTTATTTATTTTGGGTTTAGGGTTAAGGGTAAATGGTTTAAGTAGTTTAGGGACCATTTTTGTAATTCCATGAAAGCTGAGGGACCATTTGTGCCTGATTCTGAAAAATATATCCAAGGACCATTTTTTGTCATTTGGATATTCTTGATCATTTTCCGGGTCCAAACTCGTAAATTCCTTTCCCGTCCTCGGCTTTTCACGCTTTTCCAATTATGTGCTCGGTTTTTGCCTGTTTTGCCCTGTTTTCGATCCTTTTGTACCTGAAACACATAAAAACACAAACCAAGGATATCTGCAGTATATTCAGGTATTTTTGGTCATTTTTGTGTCTTTATCGGGTGTAAAATGATGAGTATTTACACACTCATCAGTATTCTTTATTTATTTATTTGATTGTCAAGTTATTTAAATTCCAACAGTGGCATCACGAGCCGTTTAACACGTAATTGAATGACCGAAACATAAATAAAAATCTAATCTTGATTTGGATTAACATGTGTGTCGATTTGTTTTAGGTTTAGAACATAAAATATAAATCGAATCTAATTTTAGGGGAGGGGTTCGACCTCTATTTAATTAAAAAAAGCTAGTTTTGTAACCCTAAAATTAGGACATGTTGTGTTTATGTGATTATTTGAATAAGGGTTACGTTCCTGGTGTAATTCATGATGCTTCATGCAAGGTATTCATGAATTAGGGTTTTGTGTTTGTGCTACATGTTTAGACAAATCAAAAATTAGGGAAGACTTAATTATTAAAATTAATGAATCAATTATGTGCAACGTGGTATATAATTGTTAAAGCTTACGCGACCAACTTGTTGGTGTTGTGGTCCATTGGGTACAATGCGCTCGAAAACCAATGAGAGTTTTAATAATTATATACATAATAATTCACATATAGATTATTAATAGGATTTATAAAAAGGTTTGCATGTGGCCATATGATTTAATAATTAAGATTATATGCGTTATTGAGTGTTTATTTATTTTTTGTTAAAATTACTTGTTCTTTTTTGTTTAAATTGTTATTGAATTGTAAGCAAAAATAGGGTAATTTTTGGTATAAAAATAAATGGACCTAATAACTATGAAACCTTGATGTGGTAAATTATTTATTGACAAGTCTTATGTGCCAACAGTGGTTCGCTTTGCACGGTAATTTGCTCCCAGGCGAGACTAGCAATTTAATAATTTACAACATATTTTTTTTAAGACTTAGAATCATAAACTTTTAATTGATTGATGAGTTTTTGCACCAATAGTTGAACGGCGGACCTAGATTGACAAACTATAAGGTGGGTATAAGGTTGGTTTCGCATTAAATTGTGGCCTTAAAGAGACTCCATTCTGTCTCTTCGCTTGCTTGTGCGTCAAATTAGACTTACCAAGTACACTATTTTTTGTGTAAAATCATCTTAAGGGTGAATTGACCTCAATTCCACGCGCCACTTTTGTGGTAATTATCCGAATAACTTGAGTCTTTTGACTCATGCAGTAGTAGGATATAGTGGGCGATAATTATAGGTAATTCTTTGATTGGTGAACCCAATACCTCAATTAAAACTTTGTTGATTTAACTCTTAGTGAATTGGTAATTAAAAATTGTTTTGAAAACTTATTATATGAAGATGAGTGCATGCTTCTTCGTACATATTTTGATTGTCACATCAAAATAAATACCCTAAAATTTAAGTCCATGCTATCTAATTATAAGAGACACTTGGAATTAATATCTAGCGTAAGTGAGACCTTGACATAGATATTAACGACAAGGTAAATTACATACTTTTATTGCTAGCAGATCAACTGATGTAATAAAATTATGTGAATTTACAAGTTTCTAAATTGGACGACTTAATTAAGTTATAAGTGAGACCTTGAGACTTAAAGCATGAGATGGGAAGAAACATGCTTACATTGCAAATTGTTTGGCAAATGTAATTCCCATAGCTATCTAGGAGTCGGAAATTATTTTGCCGATTATTGTACGACAAGTTACCATCTTTTGTACTTCCACTACTAGCAGATCAACTGATGTAGTGGAACTATGGAAAGTTGGATCCTAGTTTTCAAGAAAATTAAATGGTTATTTTATATTTCCTGGGTAGTTTTCTTTTCTTGAAAAATTGTATTATTGGAATACTAATGTTTGAACTTTTTCTGTAGAAATCGCTCAACCCGACAATACTAGTGCAAGTTCCGCTTTCAAAGCTCACTTTGAGAGGGAAAAACTGACTGGACCAAATTTCAATGATTGGCATCGGTCCTTGAGGATTGTCCTGCGAGTGACTAAGAAGCTAGATTATTTGACTAAGTCTTGCCCTACACAGCCAGCTAATGATGCATCTGATGAGATCAAAGCTGATTGGCAAAAGGAGTTCGATGTGCATAATGAGGTAGCATGCTTAATGCTGAACAGCATGGTGCCCAAGTTGCAAAAACAATTTGAGCATTACTTTCCTAAAGATATGCTTGAGGAACTCTAGAAAACCTATGAAACACCTCCAGCTGTCGAACTTTATGATTTGATCGATAAATTCCATAGCTATAGGCAAGGGGAAGGTAAACCTGTGCGAGATGATGTGCTAGAGATGAAAGATTACATCGGTCGTCTCCAAGCAATGAACTATATCTTAGCCGACAATGTTTATGTGAACTTAATCAATAGGTCCCTTAACAAGGACTTTAAGGGTTTTGTTCAAAATTACAACCTGCATTGCTCGGGGAAGACAATAACTGAATTGCTTGCAATGCTCATTGATTATGAGAAGGGTTTACCTGGCAAGGACAAGGCTCCTACTCCACAAGTACTAGCAACACAAAGGGGTAAGGTTCAGAAACAAAAACCGCAAGGGAATAAGGGGAAAGGTAAAGCTGCTAACAAGGGTAAACAAGTTATTATCTATCAGCCTGAACCTAAGAAAGCCCCTCAGAAGAACAAGCCTAATCCCGCTAAGAAGGATCAAGGTTGTCTCTACTGCCACGAGATGGGACATTGGAAAAGGAATTGTCATTTATATCTCGAGGAGTTGCGATTGAAAAAGCTGAAGGCTGAGACTGGCAAAGCCAGTACTTCAGGTAATTTTTTCATGATTGAATTATATTCATTAACTCGTAAATTTAATTCCTGGGTATATGATACTGGATGCGGTATTCACATTTGTAATACGCTACAGGGATTTAGAGTGCAAAGGAGACTCGCCTATAGGGAGCAATTTCTACAAGTGGGCAATGGAGCACAAGCAGCAGTTGAAGCCATAGAAATATTTGAATTAGTTTTGCCTTCGGGCTTGATACTGAATTTGAATAATTTTCATTATACACCATCTATTGTTAGAGGTGTTATTTCCTTTGCTTGTTTATTGAATTTGGGATTTCATCATACTATTTCTGGCAATAAAATTTATATTTCATTAAATAATGTTCTTTATTTTGATGCTGTTGCTGTGAATGGTGTATGTTAGGATTTATAAAAGTGATGGTCATCGTTGTCAAAATATTTGTATTTAAATGTGTCGTTGTTTAAGTTAATTAATTTAATCAACTGGCTTGGGCTTAAGATTGTTAGTTAAATGTTATGTTCATGTGATCCATGTATAAGCCCATCTCAAGCCCAAGCCCACCCAAGTCTAGATAACTATAAATACCACCTTCCATCTCATTTGGAAGGTTGGTCCTCTTGGTGCTTAAGGTTTATCATTAGTCATTCTAGGTTTGTATCAAGGATTAATAGTGTGAATAAAAGTTATCCATTTCATAATCCACTCTTATTCTTTGATCTAATCTAGTGATATAGTTGTAGGTTAGGATTGAATATTAGAATATAACAAGTGGTATCAAGAGCAAAATCAAAAAATCAAAGTTCTAGGATTTTTTTTTGAGGGGCGTGGTACTGTTCATCAGCGTGGTACTGTTCATCAGCTTGGTTTCTCGACTTTTTGGATTGTTTGTGTCGAGTTTCTAAGTTTTTTGTCGAGTTTTAGTCACCTCTTTCGAGTTAGAAAGTTGGTGGCAAGGGATTCTCGAGTTTCTTACTCATTTATCAAGTTTCTTATCAAGTTTCTTGTCAAGTTTCTTACTCATTTATCAAGTTTCTTGTCAAGTTCCTTACCAAGTTTCTTATCAAGTTTCTTGTCAAGTTCCTTACCAAGTTTCTAATTATCAAGTTTCTTGAGAGTTATCAAGTTTCTTGGTCTTATCAACTTTCTAAATTTTATCAACTTTCTAAGTTTATCAACTTTCTAAAGTTTATCAACTTTCTAAGTTTATCAACTTTCTAAAGTTTATCAACTTTCTAAGTTTATCAACTTTCTAAGGTTTATCAACTTTCTAAGTTTATCAACTTTCTAAAGTTTACCAAGCTTGTCAACGACTCTTCAAGGACAACGACAAAGGACTTAAACCAAACATAACTCGTGAACCGTATCCAACCCACTCCTAGTTCTTTGAACCAATACAACATCATCTTAACCATACAACAACAACAATGACTACTCTACAAGATATCCATGCAGCTGGTGCTGAAAACCGTCCTCCAATGCTAGAAAAAGGTAGTTACCTTCCATGGACAAGCCGTATGCTTCGATACATGAAAACCAAACCTAATGGACAAGGAAAACTCTTGATTAACTCCATCCAAAAAGGTCCTTTCAAGCCTCGTCAGGTTCAAGAACCGGGTAATCCAAATTCAGTACCTCCCGTTCCACCATCCTTTCGTGATCAAAATAAAAAGGAATACACAGTAGATGATTGGAAACAAATTGAAGCTGATGACTTAGCTATGCACTTAATTCAACTTGGTTTACCACAGGAAATATTTTGTGCTATTGACAGTTGTGAAACTGCTTATGATATGTGGGAACGAGTTCGAAGGCTTTGTCATGGTACGGAAATTGGACAATAAGACATCGAAAACAAGCTTCTAACTGAATGGGAGAAGTTCACATCCACCCCAGCTGAACCAATTGAATCTTACTACACAAGGTTTTGTACTCTCATGAATGAGCTCATCAGGAACAAGTTGGCTCCAAGGCAAATTGTTCCAAACATCAAGTTCATCAACAACCTACCAGAGGAATGGGGACGATATGTCACAATCGTTAACCAAACAAAGAATCTTCATGAGGTGAACTATGATCAACTGTATGACTTTTTGAAACAAAACCAGAAAGAGGCAGATGAAGTTAGGAAAGAGAAGCTAGCCAAACAACATGATCCTCTAGCATTGATTGCTCAAGCACCAACACCAACAACAGTAAACACACAACCATCATCAACTCCCACTCAGAACTTCCCACAACAACAATCTGTTCCACAACAACCATTCTACCCACAACAACAACAAGTCATTCCACAACAACAATACCCACAATACCCAGAACCTGAAGTCAATGACTAGGAAGACGCTATGGCTGCCATGTCACATGCATTTGCTCTAATGACAAAAGCATTCCAAGGAAGCTATTTCACACCAACCAACAAAAATCAAAGAATCTCATCGAACACTCGCAACAGGCAGATTGCACAGCCGAGTTTCAACATGGGTCATCAAGGATAAATGGTTGGAGTTTATGGGAATCAGCAAGGATATACAACAGGGTTTCAGATGGGTAATCAAGGGCAGTATGTAGGCAATCAGATGGGTCAGTATATGGGTAATCAGAATCAGTTGGGTCAAGTTGCTGGAAATCGAAGGGGTCAGAATATGGGGAATCAGTTGGGAAATGTTGCTCCAGTAGCTGGGAATGTTGGGAATATGAATCAGGGGAATGCGTTGAAATGTTTTAACTGTCAAGGTACTGGTCACATGGAAAGGAACCGTCCCACTAGGACAAAGAAGAAAGATTCAGCTTATCTACAGAAAGCATTGCTGTTATCACAAAAGGAAATGGCCGGGTTACAGTTGAATACTGAGGAGAATGATTTCATGGCATCGATGGATGATATGGAAGACCTAGAGGATATCGATGCCAACTGCATTTTCATGGCCAATCTTCACAAGGTTAAATATGATACGGATTCTGAAGCACCTCCTGCTTATGATATCAATGGAATCTTTGAGGTACCACCATATGCTACATGTCACAATAATGAATTGTTTGATATGTCACCTCAAAATGAACAACATTCTGCGACTCCTAATCTCACTTACGATACATATATGGACTCCCCAAGTTGTAGTAATACTAATTTGGCTACTCCAGATATGGATCCTAATGGATGCTTTGAGTCTCAGCATCCTGAGAATGATGAGGAAACACATGCTCTATTTGAATCATTATTGAATAACTGTAGTATTGAAATTGAAAAGGTCAAAAAGATCAATCGCGATGTTAAGGCCGCGAATGAAAAATTGACAGCGGAGCTTGAGAGATATAAGGTGAATGAACAAGCTTTTGAATTTAATAACAAACGACAGTCAGAACTTGAAACTAGTTATAGAGATTCTATGTTAAGGGAGAAACATTTACAAATCAAATACGACACTCTCGATTTTAAGTTGAACATGCAAATAAAATCCCTAAACAAGAAAATTTCTGAATTAACCACCCAACTTTCTAAACAAAAAGCAACTTGCTCTGATCTTGAAAAAGAAAAGAAAGAGTTGCATGCAAGGTTTTCAAAATGAGAAAATGAACTTCTTGATGAAATCATTGACAAACAGGAAACCATTAAAAAGTTGGACAATTTGCTTGTAAAAATGGGTCATTCATTACAAACAATGTTATGACTAAAGAACACAACTTTATCAACCAACTAATATATAAACTACGTATAATAGAAACAAAAGAAAGAAATAGAGAACAAAATATGATATCAAAGATATAGAAAGATGGGACCAGACTATGTTAACAATATTATAGCGTATAAAGAAGAAGAATAATAACGATAAGAGAGAATAGTGGAACAGTAGAGATAATAGAAGAATGAGATGAAGAATGGATGGCGGCACAGTAGAAGAAATAAAATGGAGCGTGTAATATTATCTTGGAAGAAAAGAAAGAATACAATAGCCTACACACACTCCCACCTTATCCTCTCTCTTGCACACAATCTTATGTGGTGGGAGTGTTGTATTTATAGTGATAGAGTGTTGCCCTAAAAGGCTTTAGGGTGGGCTTTCGGTTGGGCTTGGCTTCTTGGATTGGGCTATTACATTTATCATGATATTACATGGACCATTGAATCACTTATACATTTAACTAAAGCCAATCGAAAACCCTTGACTATCTAACCTTAATGACACACGACACACAAGACTCTAATATTACAAATGACCATCACTTCACTTATAATTTAAATGCTAACAATCTCCCCCTAAGGGATGGTTATTTCAATGAGGCTCCCGGTGATAGGTCTTTTGTCTTCAATGTCTTGAACTTGTGTGTCGATGTAGAATAGCCTTGGTTCTTCGTTCCTTCATGCTATGTGATCTTTAAAGTAATCGTCTTTTGGTTGTTCTTGCCTTGATCAACATCTTCGTGTGGTTAAGCATCGTGTCCTCCAACATACTCATACATCTTGGACTTTATACTTATGCTAACAATCTCCCCATATTCTTTCATCATTTGATATATGAACTTGTTCTTGACATCTTGATTAGCTTCTTGAATTTGTTGTTAACACTTGCTCTTTAACTTGATCCTTTTGTCTTGAACTTTTACACTTGAGCTTTGTTGGAGATGTTCTTCATCAGTATGAGTATGCTGAGGTGAAGATGTTTGATATATGAGATGATGGTTGATGGATTTTTATAGGTAGCTGCATGAAACCGTTAGTAATAATCATCTAGCGCTTATGGGTTAGGACGTCGAGATCATCAACAGCATAGTGTGAAGACTTTCTCCAATATCCCCCAGGCCGTTCTGAACCGGATACCCACGAGAGGGCTTACATGGACACATCGAAGTGCACCCACGATTCAGTAAGTCGCTGAAGATCACCCCACGACTGTAGACCGTTTGAAGCATAGAAACCATCATGATAAAACTGGCAAGATCCTTAGATCTCATTAAGACTCATGTACACCTTGTGTCCTATTTGGTGAACACAAGGGTATTTTATGGAAGTGTTCCTAAGAGATATTTTGATGAATCTCATGGCTCTAGACTCGATAATGTGCGTTTTGGTTTTTAGTAGTCGGAGGCATGGAGCAGAGTGCCATCTTTTCAATATCAACACATCTCGGAATGAGAGGCCGATAGATTATGTAGTTTTCTCTGTGAGAAATGAAACAAATATCTTTTAAGAGATATCTGAGTGGCTAGGAGGGGTTTGTGCAGCGCGTCACTGGGTCCATGACGTCTTGTCTTCAATATCAGTATCACCTTAGTGAATACTGATAGCAGATGTATTGACCCGGTTTCTGCCCTAAGTTTTCATGGAGGGCTATTTCTTTTCACCCTTTCATTAAACTTTTCTTTTTAATTCTTCAAACCCTTCTTTCTACTTTCTCATTTTACTCCTTTTTTACATCATGCCTAAGGACTTCTAATTCTAATTTATTGGAATTGACCTTGGGTAGATCCCTCCGGTTCTGGCGGATCATTGGACATAAACCTAACCATAATCACCTTATTACTCCATGATTATCCTAGATTCATTGATCACTTGCCATAAAACCTTTTTTGTAAATCTCTCAAAGTGTTTATGAATAAACACATTTTAGATAACACTTCGAGAGTTTTACAATTTTGAAATACTCCCCCTTCACATGTGCTCATGCATTTTTAAGATAAATTTACACATGTTGGGTAGAGTTCGCACATTTGAATTGATTGATATTCAGTTAATATGACCATTGCGAGGCACGCTTACATCACTAGTTAGACTAGCTTGAAATTATTACCCGTCCCGGTCATATTAAATGATTATCTCTCGAATTGGTACATTCTACTTAGACAAGTCCTTTGCGAGACACGTTTACATCACTGGATAACCAGCTTGAAATTATTACCCGTCCCGGACAAGTCTTTTCGATTACTGACATTTAGTTTTCGTCAATTCGAGGGTTAATCTGAGTCGAGCTCTTTTGAGATTCAACTGCGATCACATTTTAATAACATTTCTCCCCCTCAAAAATAGCATTTCAATGGTATTTTTTATATCAATTGATTAAAATCTTTGATTTTGGAAAGCTAATAGGGAGAAACGGATTTGCATAAACTTTTGGAACATATTTGATTTTGAAATACTCCCCCTCAAAACTTGCATTGGTTGTGATATTTTTAAACTTTGGAGCGAATGGGGAGTAGAGATTTGAAAATCTTAAGCAAAATTTTTGAAAAGTTTTGAAAAACCTTTCGATAAATTGTTAGAAACGACATGTTTTGAAAACATTTAAATGAACGCTCGCTCAAGCATCTGTACATGTCCGTATCATTGTTGAATGACATTTCTAGATACGTACAGAATATCGATTATACGAGAGACATGTCGTGAGAAGAATATTTTTGGATTTTTGATTTTATATTGTTTTTGTATTTTTGTATTTTGCTTTTGTTGGTTTTTCAAATTTTGTATTTTGTTTTTGATTTTTTCTTAAAAAAATATTCACAAAGAATGATTAAGTATGAACAAGTAGAAGTGGAGTTAAGAGTGGAATAAGATCAGGATTTCAAAATGCGATGTTGGCATAAAGTTCTTCTTTTCCACATTCAGAGTATGAAATCTCAACACTTTCACAAGTACCTGCATTCACAGAATCCACAAAAGAAGAATATGCACAAATACTAGTGTTAGAAGTACATGTTTCCTCACATTGAGGGTGTTCACTATCAACGGTTGTAGTGATGTCTACTTCCTTATCCTGAATATTTTCACAATTATTTGGCTTGGTGCAACTATCAAGAATCTTTCCTGTGTGAATCCATCTAAGACCAACTGTTTTAAAAACTTTTCCCGTGGGAATCCACCTATTGTAAGATCTAGGAGTTGTTTTCTTTTCAGATGCAGCGAAAGTCTCATTTTGAGAAAAACTACGTCCTGTAGAGATCCACCTATTAGGTTTCTTAGCCTTTTGCTTCTAATCAACGGGTTTGTTTCTATTAGGTGTCTTAGTGGATTGTGCCTTAGCACGTGAATTTGCTTTCTTGATATATTGTGCAACCATCATGATTAGCTGAAAAGACACATTTTTGACATGTAGGACAAACAAATTCAACATTCTTGTTTAAAACAACAACCTTAACTTTGTCACTATTGTCATTTGTAAGTTGTTTCTTGTTCGAAGAGGAATTTGAGTTCTTAGTGTTGCAATCTACGTGCATAACATTTTCTTTTGCGCAACTACTCTTAGATGCAAGTCAATCCCTAGTCTTTTGAAGAGTGCTCCTAGGTAGTGGTTTACTACTACTAGTAGTGCCTTGAAATGTTGTAGAATTCATCACCCTAGGTTTTGTTCCTAAAATTCCGTCTTTTTGAATCTGTGCCTTTTTTCTATCTTTTTCTAGGTAGTGATTGTGGACCATGTTGTTTGAACCAGTAGATTCTTTAACAGTTTTTATGGTTACATTTGATGAGTTATTCCTAGGGGCACACAAATTTGTCTTGTTGTCCTTTGAATGTGTAGAAGCATTCCTAGATTCTTTTGGATTATCTTTTGCACATTTGTCTAACGCCCTATATGTTTGAGGTGTAGAGGCAGACGTAGTAGTGGGACTAATCCTAGAAAGATCAGGTGCTATCACATTTAATGTTTCGACAACAGCTTTTCCTTTATCAGAACATTGAGAAATTGACATTTTTGGTGTTGCAGCCCTTGTTTCCTCACCCTTCCCTTTTTGACTTTTAAGCTGAGACTTCAAAAGATCAATTTGTTCTTGCATGTTTTTGTAAGAACGCTCATACAACAATTTGCCATACTTTAAAATATGTTACATTTTGCTTTTCAAGTTTAATAGGCGCCTTTTCATATTTTGACACAATTTCAGAAGTCTCAGCTCGAAGTGGTTCATCATCTTCCACAGAATATGTTTGATAAATAATGGACATTATATTAGTTGACATAGCTACTTCGAAAAGAGTGTCATTGTGTCTTTCCAAAACTTTGATGTGTTCAATGTTTTCATTAGCTTCCTTTACTAGGGATTTGTGGTCCTTGACAAATTCGGCTATTTCTTTTAAAATTGCAGTTTCAACATGAATTACTCTTGCATGAATTGCAGTTAGTGCAGGAGTAATTTCTGTTTCAAACATCTTTTTTTGTTCTGTATGAAAACTTGAAAACCAGTCATTGTAGATTTTATTTGTTTTGGATGCCACAGTCATTTGAAGCGTTTCAACTCTCTTTTTAAGATCATCCAAAAGTAGTCTAGCTTCACTTGTGTGACAAGCGTTTGTAGAGTACATTTGTTCAATGTTAGAAAGATGTTTCGAAACAACTTTTCTCTTTGCGACAGCCACTAGTTTTTTGAAAAACAGTGGTGACTCTTTTTGAACCTCAAGAAAACCAGAAATTCTGTTAAGCTCATTATAATCAATTGGTCTGATATCTGGGTTCTTCTGGCTCATTTTAACACGACTCTCTTCGGCTAGCTCAATCGTTTCATAAGAATCCCAAACATCGGGAGGGTCATGATTATCATTTAGCACATTACCATTATACAACACATTCTGTTCCTTCTGAGCTTTCTTGAGATAATAGGGGTTTTCACAACCGATAGCCATTTTCTTCATTGTATGTAAAATTGGGTTTGGATCGTTAATTAACAAATTAATTGTTTGAGTAGACTGACCCGTTTTTACAAGCAACTCTTCCAACTTTTTAATGGTTTCCTGTTTATCAAGAATTTCATCAAGAAGATCATTTTCTTTCTTTGAAAACCTTGCATTCAATTCCTTCTTTTCTTTTTCAAGATCAGAACAAATTGATTTTTGTTTAGAAAGTTGGTTGGTTAGTTCAGGAATTTCTTTGTTTAGAGATTTTATCTACATGTTCAAGTTGACATCGAGAGTGTCGTATTTGATTTGCAAATTTTTCTCCCTTAACATAGAATCTCTATAACCAGTTTCAAGTTCTGACTGTCGTTTGTTATTAAATTCAAAAGCTAGTTCATTCACCTTATATCTCTCAAGCTCAGCGGTCAATTTTTCATTCGCGGCCTTAACATCGCGATTGACTTGTTTGACTTTTTCAATCTCAATGCGACAATTATTCAGTAATGTTTCAAATAAAGCACGGGTTTCCTCATCATTAGCATCATTTTGTGCAACTTGAATTTCATTAGGATCCATATTTGGAGTTGCCAAATTAGTATTGCTACAACTTGGCGTGTCCATATATGTATCATAAGTAGGTTCGAGAGGCACATAATATGGCTTTTCATGAGCAAACGGATTAACCTCATTACTTGGAGTTGGTACCTCATGGAGTGGTTCTTTGTCATAAGTAGGTGGAATGTCAGAATTGCTGCATGTTGTTGTTTCTTGCTGATTATCCATAAAGTCGGAGATTCAAGTGAATTCTGCAGAATTATCATTAACTCTTGTTATAACCATGAAGTTGTATTCCTCATCAGTCAATGGTATTCCCGAATCTTCCTTGTTGGCTAGCATCAACATGTACTGGAGCTTTTTTGTCTTTGTCATTGCATGGACATTACCAATTCTACCTATATCACTCCTGTGGATTTCAGATGAAGTTATGAAACAATAATCCTCATTTTTATTGACCCCATTCTGATTCACAAACTGATCCATTTGATTTCCCGTATACTGCCCTGCATATTGCATTTGATTCCCCATCTGTATACCCATAGCATTTCCTTGCTGATTCCCGATAACCTCAACCATTTGTCCTTCTAGACCCATATATAACTGCGTATTGTCAGTGTACAGTGAATTCCACTGGTTGTTGTTACGTTGTTTGAAGTTCAATGCCTTGGTGAATAATGCAAAAGCATGTGCCAGATCAGTTGCCATATTGTCTTGTTGAGTTGCCATTGATGATGTTGTATGATAAAGTTGATTAACTTGATTCAGGATCGTTGCAAAGAAATAGGTGTTGTGGTTGTTGAAGGTTAAGCTTTGTTGTTGTTGTGAAGCCTTGGTTTGTTGTTGATGATCGTTGAAGTTATAATTTAGATAAACGAAACAAATTAAATAAAGTTACTAAATTTGAATAGGCTATAATTTAGACAAAATCAAAAGTTCACAAATTCGACAAAGGTTTTGTAAATTACAATTTAGATAAAATGACAATTTCTATAGAAATTTCAATTTAACCAAAATTTATACAAATTATGGCAAAATTTCAATTGAGATAGAATTTATCTAATTTATATAAATTGGTAATTTATATAAAAAATCTAACTATCTTATATAAGATAGTAGATATCCGATTGTCGAAGTATTTTGCACACTTATACAAGCGAGAAAATACCGAGTCCGTGATCCTTGATGTTGTAGAAATTGAGAGTTTAATCAAATTTATAAAAGTTATTTAAGTTGTAAAAGTTTAAATCAATTGCGATGACCAAAGTTGTCAATTGCGAAAAAGACTCAAAACAGCCTTAACTGCGAAAAGAGGGACTGATTCTGCCAATTTTGAAACTTGAACAAACTGCCAATTGTGAAAAGGGCCAAAGCTGTTAAGCAATTGCGAAAAGTTGATAAGCAATTGCGAAAGGGGCTTGGTTTGCCAATTTGCGAAAATACTTCAATGAGCAGCTTTTATTCCACAAGTGACATTAATTGCCAAAGGAATCTTGTCAGAGCAAAATTGCGATAAAGATTCTTTTAACAATTGCGAAAAGATGCGAAAAGTAGTTGGACAATTGCGAAAAGTATTTTTTCAATTTCGAAACGCTGCTTCCAATTGCGAAAGGCTTTAGAGGGGCAATTTCTTTAAACCCTTTTTTATAGAAATTGGCAAGTTTCACAATTTCTATAAACCCTCTTTTATCTAAATTCTTGTATAAAAAAATATATTTTTTCACTGTCGATGTAGATCCTTTTTTATCATATTTTTTATACAAGAAATTAATAAAATCGAGTGCAATGGGGATTGAAGTCACAACCTTTCTTGTAGCCTTTTTCTCAATCAATAACTTCAACAATATCACGCTAAAACCAATGAAGCCCATAATTTTTTCCAAACTCACGTTGAACAACCAAGAGTTTCAACTTTTTGTCTCACATCCACACGTTAAACCCAAAAGTTATACTCCCTGTTTGACTTTTTAGGGTCTTTTTTGTTAAACTTTTACTTTAAATATTTTTATTTGCGTTATATAATACTTTATGAAAAATATACCAATGAAAATACATTTGAAAGCCAATCCATACATATATTTTGCATCAAGTATTATATAACACAAATAAAAAATATTTACGGTTAAAGATGAACAAAAAATACTCTAAAAAGTCAAAACTGACATTTATTTTGGGACGGAGGTAGTAATCTTTATCACAAAAAATGTACGACACAACAAAAAGCTTGCACCTTTTTTTTTAAAACCTTGCGATAAGCTTAAAAATTAGTAACTAACAACCAAAAAAGCTACAACCTTTTACTAAATAACTACTAAATAACAACACAACTAGAGCCTAAATCTTTGTTTGGCGGATGATACCACTTGTTATGACTAAAGAACACAACTTTATCAACCAACTAATATATAAACTACGTATAATAGAAACAAAAGAAAGAAATAAAGGACAGAATATGATATCAAAGATATAGAAAGATGGGACCAGACTATGTTAACAATATTATAGCATATAAAGAAGAAGAATAATAAGGATAAGAGAGAATAGTGGAACAGTAGAGATAATAGAAGAATGAGATGAAGAATGGATGGCGGCACAGTAGAAGAAATAAAATGGAGCGTGTAATATTAGCTTGGAAGAAAAGAAAAAATACAATAGCCTACACACACTCCCACCTTATCCTCTCTCTTGCACACAATCTTATGTGGTGCGAGTGTTGTATTTATAGTGATAGAGTGTTGCCCTAAAAGGCTTTAGGGTGGGCTTTCGGTTGGGCTTGGCTTCTTGGATTGGGCTATTACATTTATCATGATATTACATGGACCATTGAATCACTTATACATTTAACTAAAGCCAACCGAAAACCCTTGACTATCTAACCTTAATGACACACGACACACAAGACTCTAATATTACAAATGACCATCACTTCACTTATAATTTAAATGCTAACAATCTCCCCCTAAGGGATGGTCATTTCAATGAGGCTCCCGGTGATAGGTCTTTTGTCTTCAATGTCTTGAACTTGTGTGTCGATGTAGAATAGCCTTGGTTCTTCGTTCCTTCATGCTATGTGTTCTTCAAAGTAATCGTCTTTTGGTTGTTCTTGCCTTGATCAACATCTTCGTGTGGTTAAGCATCGTGTCCTCCAACATACTCATACATCTTGGACTTTATACTTATGCTAACAATCTCCCCATATTCTTTCATCATTTGATATATGAACTTGTTCTTGACATCTTGATTAGCTTCTTGACTTTGTTGTTAACACTTGCTCTTTAACTTGATCCTTTTGTCTTGAACTTTTACACTTGAGCTTTGTTGGAGATGTTCTTCATCAGTATGAAAGTCAAAAAGGGAAGGGTGAGGAATCTAAGGCTGTTAAACCAAAAATGTCTATCTCTCAATGTGTTCCAGCACCCTTGCCTAAAATAAGTGAAAAAGAAAAAGGGAAAGCAGTTGTCGAAACACCAAATGTGATAGCACCTGGCCTTTAAAGGATTAGTAGCACTACTGCGTCTACCTCTACATCTAAAACATATAGGGCGATAGACAAAAGTGTGAACGATAATCCAAAAGAGACTAGGAATGCTAAAACTGCATCAAAGGACAACAAGATAAATCCTAATGAGTGTGCCTTACCTTCTACAGGAGTAGCAAGTACCTCTAGGAGCAGCAGACCAAAGCCTAGGAGCAATACAAGGAATAGAATCTCACCTGCATCTAAGAGTGAAAGCAAGAATAAAACGGGAGAAGTAGAAGAACACCCTAGGATTTTATCGCTTTCGAATAAGAAACATATGTCATCTGGATGTAATGTTAAGAACACTGTTTCTAGTGCACGTAATGACTCTGTTTGTTTAATGTGCGAGAAATCTTTTTCTAAAAATGTTTGTGATGATATTGTTTCTAATAATGTGAATGTGAATGCCTCGCCCAAACAGAAAGACGTGCCTTCAGGAACTAGTGTTAGGTCTAGATACATTCAAAGACTTATTGCAAAAGCTAAGAAAACCACTAGTAGCCTATTGCCTAAGGACCATTTTAAGTTTTGCGCATGGAAACCAACGGGTAGAATGTTTACACTTAAGAATGGCACATTAGAAATTGTTCCAAACAAACAAATAGAAACCGTCTCTAAGTGTGATTCATTTGTTACCTCTAACCCCCTGGAACCAAATGTTAAACGATTTCCATATACAAAACCATCTGTTCTTCGCAGGTCATTGAAATTTGTCTTTGGATCGTCGACTCGGGTTGCTCCAAGCACATGACCGGGAATCTGAAGCTGCTGATCAACTTTGTATGGAAATTCATGGGAACAGTTCGGTTTGGAAATGATCATGTAGCAGCTATTCTGGGTTATGGAGATCTTCAGTTTGGGAATTTTCTAATCACCCGGGTTTACTATGTCGAAGGGTTGGGACATAATTTGTTTTTAGTTGGACAGTTTTGTGACGCATATTTAGAGGTTCATTCAGAAGGAATACATGTTTCGTTAGGAATTTGATTGGAGATGATCTCTTAACCGGAAATCGTGGAACCAATCTCTATGCTATCGACATTAACCAAATGGCCTCTTCATCACCAATTTGTCTCATGACAAGAGCTAACGAAACTAAGTCCTGGTTGTGGCACAGACGTTTATCCCATCTCAACTTCGACACAATAACAAAGCTTGCCAAAGACAACATCGTCACCGGTCTCCCTAAATTCAAATACACCAAAGAACACTTATGTCCATCCTGTGAGCAAGGCAAAAGCAAACGGGCATCATACAAACCCAAAACCGTACCCAGTTCGGTCGATAAGTTACATTTGTTGCACATGGATTTATGTGGCCCAATGAGAGTTGAGAGTATCAATGGGAAGAAGTATATTCTTGTGATTGTCGATGACTATTCAAGATATACATGGTTAAAGTTTTTGAGATCAAAAGACGAAGCACCAAGCATCATCATCACCTTTCTGAAGCGAATTCAAGTTTTACTTCAAGCTCCAGTTAGGATAGTAAGAACTGACAATGGCACAGAATTCACTAATCAGGAGTCAAGAACATATTTTGAAGAAACTAGAATCACTCACCAGAAATCAGCTGTTAGAACTCCACAGCAGAATGGGGTAGTGGAAAGAAGAAATAGAACTCTTGTGGAAGCTGCTCGCACAATGCTGATTTATTCTAGTGCACCGTTATTCTTATGGGCTGATGCTGTTGCCACTGCTTGTTTCACTCAGAACCGATCCCTAATCCATCCAAGATTCAATAAAACCCCATATGAGCTAGTGAACAACAGGAAACCCGACATATCTTACCTTCATGTATTTGGCGCTCTGTGCTATCCTACGAACGACAGAGAAGATCTGGGGAAGCTGAAAGCTAAGGGTGATATTGGAATCTTCATTGGTTATTCAAAAAACTCGAGGGCATTCAGGGTGTATAACAGGAGATCTAAAAGAGTAATGGAGACGATGAATTTGAAATTTGACGAGATTTCACAGATGGCTTCTGATAGACTCGCTCTAGAACCCGCGCTTAACTCGATGGCTTCTAATCATACCGGATTAGGACCCGCACCAAACAGTCAGACTTCTGGACATATCAGTTCAGGACTCGTACCCCAAGGAGCTCAGTCAACCACCAATGACAAAACAACAAATCAAGAACAGGAAAATTTCTTCGAGTTTATGTATGATGAGTACTATGGTGGAGCTTCGACAAGTGCATCACAACAATGTTCCGCTGCACCCGCTCAACAACATCAACAACCACCACCACCACCACCACAAGATGCATCTACTACAATCGAAGCTGACGCACCAACTCCCTCAACATCATCAACATCTACTCCACCAACTCCAGTGATTAAGATTGTTTTACCAAGAGTTGATGAGCAAAACCAAACAACACCAATTCAAGAAGAACAACACCAAAACGATGCTGTGTTAGAAGAAGAACCATTCGAAAACCCATTTGCAACGGAATCTACAGAATCTTCTTCTAGGTTACAAGAACCATCCAACACGCATTCGTCAAATCCAAGGTACCCTTCAACGTTACAGTGGACTAAAGACCATCCAATAGATCACGTTATTGGTGAACCTTCAAGGCCAGTTCAGACGAGAAGACAACTCGCCACCGATTGCAACATGTGCATCTTCGCCTGCTCAGTCAGTTTAAAAGAGCCAAAGAACATTCTGGAAGCAATGGCAGACAATGCATGGATTGAAGCGATGCAAGAAGAACTTCTCCAATATAAACTACATGACACTTGGGATTTAGCGCCGAGACCAATTGACAAACTCGTCATTGATCTTAAGTGTTTATGGAAAAACAAAAAGGATGAAGAGATGACTGTCATTCGCAACAAAGCTCATCTCGTGGCCAAGGGATTCAGACAGGAAGATGGAATAGATTTTGAGGAGTCATTTGCGCCCGTAGCAAGGCTTGAGGCAGTCAGGATTTTCTTAGCATACGCGGCTCACAAGAACATCACGGTCTATCAGATGGATATCAAGACGGCGTTCTTGAATAGAACTCTGAAAGAAGAAGTGTACGTGAGTTAGCCAGACGGATTCGTTGACAAAGATCATCCGGACTACGTCTACAAGCTAAAGAAAGCTATCTATGGTTTGAAACAAGCCCCAAGGGCGTGGTACGACGAATTATCATCTTTCCTACTTTCTCATAATTTCACCAAAGGAACAATTGACCCGACCTTGTTTACTAAGAAATTCAAAGATG
This sequence comes from Artemisia tridentata subsp. tridentata, assembly GCA_021014915.2. Classification (NCBI taxonomy): domain Eukaryota; kingdom Viridiplantae; phylum Streptophyta; class Magnoliopsida; order Asterales; family Asteraceae; genus Artemisia; species Artemisia tridentata. The sequence continues at coordinate 5,116,686 of CP139507.1, read as the reverse complement.
ACATTTTGATTGTTCAGATTTACGTGGACGACATAATCTTTGGGTCCACTAATCCAGAACATTCAAAACATTTTGCAAATCTCATGAAAAGTAAATTTGAAATGTCTATGATGGGTGAATTAAAATTCTTCCTTGGACTTCAAATCCATCAATCCCATCGTGGCATTTTCATTAATCAGGCTAAATATACAATTGAAATTTTGAAAAAACATGGAATGGAAAATTGTGACTCTGTTGGTACTCCAATGGTCACTTCACCCAAAATTGGTGCAGACTTATATGGGAAACCCATTGATCCGAAGAAATATCGGAGCATGATTGGGTCTCTCATGTACTTAACTGCTAGTCGACCCGATATACATTTTGTTGTCTGTTTATTAGCACGGTTTCAGGCAAGGCCTACCGAACTTCACCTCAAAGAGGTTAAACGGTTCTTTCGGTACCTTCGAAGAACCATTAACATGGGACTTTGGTATCCGAAGGATTCGGAGTACAAACTAACAGCCTTTTCAGATGCCGATCATGCTGGTTGCCAAGTCACCGCAAAAAGTACATCCGGAGGAGCACAATTTCTGGGAGAGAAGCTAGTAAGCTGGTCATCGAGGAAACAAGTCTGTACGGAGTTATCAACCGCAGAAGCCGAGTATGTGTCTCTATCTGCATGTTGTGTCCAAGTTCTTTGGATGAGGACACAACTCACAGATTATGGCTACTCTTTCGACCGCATACCTATGTATTGTGACTCGAAAAGTGCCATAGCCATCTCGTGCAATCCAGTTCAACACTCCAAGACCAAGCATATATTAGAGTCCGCTACCACTTTATCAAGGAACACTTCGAAGAGGGTACAGTTGAATTGTTTTTCGTGAAGACTGAATACCAACTCGCCGATCTATTTACTAAAGCCCTCCCAACAGAGCGGTTTGATAACTTAGTTCGACGAATTGGAATGCGAAGCCTAACTCCCGAAGAGTTAGCCAGTCTTCTCGAATCTTTTTGAATTTATCTCAAAAAGCTTCGCATGTAAATATTTTTGAAAAACAAAATACAAAATTTGAAAAACCAACAAAAACAAAATATAAAAATAGAAAAATTTCAAAAATACATAAAAAGTATAAAATATAAAAACCAAAAATATTCTTCTCACGACATGTCTCTCGTATAATCGATATTCTGTACGTACCTAGAAATGTCATTCAACAATGATACGGGCATGTACAGATGCTTGAGCGAGAGTTCATTTAAATGTTTTCTAAAACATGTCGTCTCTCAAATTTCTAATCAGACGGCTTTCGTATATTTCAGTACGGAACCCGAGCAACATTGATGACTTCTGATTATTTCAGATCAGGACTCGCATTGTTAATGGCAAAAAAAAGGAACACTCCCTCTTAAACCCAAATGTTTAACAATATGCTTTATTTAAGGGGGAGTATAAAATTAAAAAATGAAAAAATGTTCCAATTTCATGCTCAAATCCATCTATCTCTCCAAAAAGTTTTCATTTAATCAGTTGATATCAAAAATATCACTTCATGCTATTTTTGAGGGGGAGAAGACGTGATTAAATGTGATCAAAATCGTGGTTTGAATCTCAATAAGTGCTCGACTCAGTACTAACCCTCGAATTGATGAAACTAAATGTCCGTTATCGAAAAGACTTGTCTGGGACGGGTATTAATTTCAAGCTGGTCTAACCAGTGATGTAAGTGTGTCTCGCAAAGGACTTGTCTGAGTAGAATGTACCAATTAGAGAGATGATCATTGAATATGACCAGGAGGGTAATAATTTCAAGCTAGTCTAACTAGTGATGTAAGCGTGTCTCGCGAAGGTCATGTTCATTGAAAATCAATCATTTCAAATGTGCGAACTCTACCCAACATGTGCAAATTTATATCGAAAATGCATGAGCACATGTGAAGGGGGAGTATTTCAAAAATTGCAAAACTCTCGAAGTGTTAAAAAAATGTGTTTATTCATAAACACTTTGAGATATTTTCAAAAGGATTTATGGCAAGTGATCAACAAATCTAGGATAATCATGGAGCAATAAGGTGATTATAGTTAAGTTATGTCCTATGATCCGCTATAGCCGGAGGGATCTACCCAAGGACAATTCCAATACATTAGAATTAGAAGTCCTTAGGTAAGATTAAAAAAAGGAGTAAAATGAGAAAGGGAAAGAAGGGGTTGAAGAATTAAAAAGAAAAGTTTAATGAAAGGGTGAAAAGAAATATCCCTCCATGAAAACATAGGGCAGAAACCAGGTCAATACATCCGCTATCGGTAGTCACTAAGGTGATACTGATATTGAAGACAAGACGTCATTGACCCAGTGACGCGCTGCACTACCCCTCCTAGCCACTCAGATATCTCTTAAAAGATATTTGTTTCATTTCTCACGGAGAACACTACATAATCTATTGGCCTCTCATTCCGAGATGTGTTGATATTGAAAAAGGTGGCACTCTGCTATTTGCCTCAGACTACTAAAACTAAAACGCACAATAGAGTCTAGAGCCATGAGATTCATCAAAAGATCTCTTAGGAACACTTCCATTATAATACCCTTGTGTTCATCAAAAAGGACACAAGGTGTACAAGAGTCTTTATGAGATCTTCGGATCTTGCCATTTATATCATGATGGTTACGTGCTTCAAATGGTCTACAGTCGTGGGGTGATCTCCAGCGAATCACTGAATCGTGGGTGCACTTCGGTGTGTCCGTGTAAGCCTTCTCGGGGGTATCCGGTTCAGAACGGCCTGGGGAAGGATTAGAGAAAGTCTTCACACTATGCTGTTGACGATCTCAAAGTCCCAACCTGTAAGCGCTGGATGATTATTACTAACAGTTTTATGCAGCTACCCATAAACATCCATTAACCATCATCACATATATCAAACATCTTCACCTCATCATACTCATACTTATGAAGATCATCCTCAACAAAGATCAAGTGTAAAAGTTCAAGACAAAAGGATCAAGTTAAAGACAAAGTGTAAAGACAATGTCAAAAGGCTAATCAAGATGTCAAGAACAAGTTCAAGTATCAAGTGTGGAAGGCATAAGTATGAAGCTCAAAAGGTATGTGTATGTTGGAGGTCACGATGTCACAATCACATGAAGATGCTGATCAAAGGCAAGAACAACCACAAAGATGATTATTTGAAGATCACAGTGCATAAAGGAACAAGATCATAGACTACTCTACAACGACACTCAAAGCACAAGGAAATGAAGACAAAAGACCACATCACTCCGAGCATTATTTGAATGACCATCACTTAGGGGGAGATTGTTAGGATTTATAAAAGTGATGGTCATCGTTGTCATAATTTTTGTATTTAAATGTGTCATTGTTTGAGTTAGTTAATTTAATCAACGGGCTTGGGCTTAAGATTGTTAGTTAAATGTTATGTTCATGTGATCCATGTATAAGCCCATCTCAAGCCCAAGCCCACCCAAGTCTAGATAACTATAAATACCACCTTCCATCTCATTTAAAAGGTTGGTCATCTTGGTGCTTAAGGTTTATCATTAGTCATTCTAGGTTTGTATCAAGGATTAATAGTGTGAATAAAAGTTATCCATTTCATAATCCACTATTATTCTTTGATCTAATCTAGTGATATAGTTGTAGGTTAGGATTGAATATTAGATAATAACACATATAGCCCGTGAGAAGATGTAGATAAACCCAATCTACTTTTTTTTAGAACGGCACCACACTTGAAATTCGACCCCCGAGTTAAGCCATCCAAAAGGGCAGGCCCCGGGATCCGAACCACTAGGAGAGACCCGCGAAGGAAAACCCCTAGAACTCACGGCTTCACACTAGGAGGAAAAACTTGAATTTTTGTCTCTTGCAAGACTTGAACCCTAGGTAAAACCTCCCCCAAGCTCCGGAAGGAGCCTAGGTGGCCAACTGAGCTAAGCCAGTTGGTTGATAAACCCAATATACTAATAATAACACTTGAAGTGTTTAACTCTTTATCAACCCCCTGTATCACAAACAACGGCTTTTTGTAGTGACTACCGATAGAGAAAACCCACTATGAAGAACTTGAGACTAAAGTAAAATAACCCAAACTTGTGACTTAAACTTGCACTATTGTTGATTAAGAACCAATGTTGAGCACTACAGCGTAACTCCTTGAAGCATAGGTCGTTTCATATACCCATCCAACCATCCTTAACTGTATATGAGCTCATCTTGAATTATCCACAGCTTTTTGCAACACTTTAGCACTACAATGTAACTCCTTTAAAGTGATAGCTGTACTCTGTGAGCACAACAACGTAACCCCTTACATCAGGTATAACTAGATAAATCAACTCTTAATCATTCTATACTCTGTTGAGCCCGTCAGCTCGAGCAAGGATCTCGAAGAATGATGCATCCAATCAACCCCGATATCTTCAAGATACTAAGTACACGTACCCGTGATATTCCACTTCAACTTCAAATAAGTAATAATGAATCATCCTTATAGTCACAGTTGATAACATTCAAAATTTAGCCATTGTCATTTGATTGTGAATCTTGATCAGGATTTTTTAAGCTATACGTGGTAGTTTTGAGGATGTAGGCCAATAATATTATTTGTGATTTTGGTGTTGTGAGTTTGAAATATGCCATAAAATGCCATTCTAAGCATACTAGGAAAATTTGAGTTTTAGAAATTTTTACGCCAAATTTCACCGAAAAAATTCGAATTTTGACCTAAAAATTTCAATTTTGGGCCAAAATTTTCACCATTGTATCAAAATCTAAATTTCGCATAAAACTTGAACGTTTAGTCGTCTGGAAAAATTAAGTTTTACTCAATTTTTTTTGGCATACTCGATTATCTCACAAACTTTGTTATCTTGACAAACTCAATTAGGTTTTCAGAAACTCGACTAGAGTTTCAGAAACTTGATGAATACTTGAGAAACTCGAGCAAACCTAGAAAATTGAGCAAACCTAGAAACTCGAGCAAACCAAGAAACTTGAGCAAACATAGAAACTCGAGCAAACATAGAAACTCGAGCAACCCAGAAACTCGACTTAACCTTGAGAAACTCGACTAACTTGTCAAGAAACTCGAGGAAGTTTGAGAAACTCTAATTTGGCTAGAAACTCGATAGAACCTTGTCTGATGAACAGTACCGATCAAAACACACCTCAAATCACATTTTTTTTCACCTCAAAACCCCACGATTCGCCCCTGGTTAGCTCTGATGCCAATTGTAATGATCAATAAACACTTTCTGGATGTCGAGGGAACTCAAAATAAAGATTAAACATGGTATTATTAGATTAATGGGGGAGGTATGTGTGTTTTCTAGAGAGAGAAAGTAAAGAAACAACACACACCTCCAAGTTACAATGAGAATCCCACCCTCCTAGTTGAGACTAGGAGAGTATTTATACTATTTTACAAGCCTAACTTTACTCTAATGGCAAAACTAGACCTTGTACTTAATTACTATTGTAATTCCCGAATATAACATAACTTTAAAGGCTAACAGGTGTAGCCACACATACATCTTAACAATCCTACGAGGGGCCCAGCAGTTTTAAACTTCAAACAATTAGAAGGAACAAATTCTATCTTGACTATGAGCATAACACATGCACTTCGCAACGCTTCTGAAAACAATCCTTATAGCTACCAGTTACGTATAGCGGTAAATTGAAGTACAGAAATGCACTACATGCATGATAGTTATCTGGCATCTCAAGTCTGAGGATAACTATATACATATGATTTACTTAATGACAAGATCCATAAAGTAAACTCATAAAGTCGGGATAAGTCCAATATTCAAACATTTTGAATATCATGTGAAATTGGTATGACAACACATCAATATACTTTCAAGTACACTCTACCAATACTCAGATTTGCCTTAGTTTAATGTTATTCCTATATCATTAACTGGCAACGGACAGTTTAGAATAATATAATTATTCAAGGATATAAACTTGCAAATACAAGATATATTATTAAGAAAATGATAAACAAACATAACGAGTATTTTATTTTATTAAAATAATAACTGTACAAAACATCCCATTATCCAAACACTAATCACAGATATGCATGAAACTACTAGCTGAACGAAATCCTATGCCTTCAGAAATTTCTTTAAGCTTTCCACCAGGTAGAGCCTTCGTTAATGAATCTGCTAAGTTGGTATCTGTGTAAACTTTGAGTAGCTCGATTTTGCCTATCTCCACTTGTTCTCTAATATAGTGATATCGAATCGGGAAATGTCTAGTGCCCATCATGATTCCAGGCTCATTGGCAAATGTAATTGTGGTTGAATTGTCACAATACATTTTTATAGGCCTTTCGATTGAGGGCATAACACCAAGCCCTGAAACAAATTTTCTAATCCAGACTGCTTCCATTGTAGCTTCTGAGGTAGCAATATACTCACTTTCTGTAGCAAACATCGCAATACTACTCTGCTTCTTGCTCTTCCAATCTATAGCTCCTCCATTGATGACAAAGATATAACCCGTCTGAGACTTCGTATCATCTATATCATACTTCCAGGATGCATCGCAGTAACCTGTAACACACAGCTCTGCTTTTGGATTTCCCCCGTACACTAGAAACATATCCTTCGTAGATCTCAAATACTTGAGAATATGTTTTACAGCAGTCTAGTGGAGTTCTCCTGGATTCTGTTGATATCGACTGGTAATGTTCTGCGCAAACGCCAAAACGGGCCTTGTACATAGCACCGCATACATAATAGATCCCACAGCCGAAGCATACGAGACTTTCCTCATGCGTGCCACCTCTTCAGTTGTTGAAGCACAAGCTTTGCTACTTAAGCCATGATCTACTTGCATTGGCAAAAATCCCTTCTTGGAATTTTACATACTGAATCTCTTCAATATCTTGTCAATGTAAGCACTTTGGCTTAAACCAATTAACCGCCTTGATCTATCCCTATAGATCTTGATTCCTAGAATGTATGCTGCTTCTCATAGATATTTCATGGAAAAACACTTCCCAAGATAGGCTTTCACCTCTTTCATGCTTGGAATGTTTTTACCCATGATCAATATGTCATCAACATATAGAACTAGGAAAATAACATCACTCCCACTAGCTTTGTGATATACACACGGCTTATCAAGATTTTGAGTAAATCCAAACCTTTTGATTTCTTCGTCAAATCTCTTATTCCATTGACGTGATGCTTGCTTCAATCCATAAATGGATCTTTGAAGTTTGCATACACGGTTTGGAAATTGTGGATTCACAAACCTGTCAGGCTGCGCCATATAGATGTCTTCATCTAGACGACCGTTCAAGAAGGCGGTTTTTACATCCATTTGCCAAATCTCATAATCATAGTATGCTGCTATGGCTATGAGAATCCTAATAGCCCTAATGTCAGCTACAGGAGAAAAGGTCTCCTCGTAGTCAACGCCATATGTTTGGGTAAAGCCTTTAGCTACCAAACGGGCCTTATAGGTGTGTACATTTTCATCCATGTCTGTCTTCTTCTTGAAGAGCCACTTACACCCAACTACCTTGGCATTGGGAGGAAGGTCTACTTCAATCCAGACTTCATTGTCTTTCATAGATTGCATTTCCTCATTCATAGCAATCTGCCATTTATCCTTTTCAGGATCATTCATGGCAGCTCTATAATTAGCAGGCTCTCCAAGTTTCCCTAATATAGTTTCCTCAACCTCTACGTTAAGACATAGACGTTCAGGTGTTTTCACAGTCCTTACGGATTTGCGAATGGGAATCACTTCAGGTGGAGGACCCAGACTATCCGGTTCCATAGGAAGTTCGCTAGTGTTTTCAGAAGGTAATGTATCCTCTTGATCATCTTCCAGATCATAGAGTCTCCCACTGAATTCTTGAGATATTAGATCTTTTTCAAGAAAATCTGCATATCTAGCAACAATTACTTTATTTTCAGGTGGGAAGTAAAAGTAGTAACCCATCGTTTCCTTTGGGTATCCTACAAAGATACACTTTACAGATCTCTGTTGGCGTTTATCAGCTGAGTCACGTTTAACGAACGCCTCACAACCCCAGACCTTTAGATAAGACAAGTTAGGCGTTTTCCCAAACCATAACTCATAAGGTATCTTATCAACCTTCTTGGTCGAAACCATATTTAGTATGCGAATCGCAGATTCCAAAGCATAATCCCAAAAGGATAACGGTAGAGTAGTAAGATTAAACATAGATCGTACCATATCTAATAATGTACGATTCCTTCTCTCAGATACGCCATTTTGCTGTGGAGTACATGGAGATGTGAGATGCTGAACAATTCCATTCTCACTTAGATAATCTTTAAACTCCTGACTTAGGTATTTACCACCTCTGTCGGATCGAAGTGCTTTAATCTTCTTTCCTAGTTGCAGTTCTACTTCAGCTTTAAAAACCTTAAATGTTTCAAACACGTCATGTTTATGTTTAAGTAAATAAACATATCCATAACGGCTGAAATCATCCGTGAAGATTAAGAAGTAGCTAGCACCTCTCTTTGACGTATGTCTAAGTGGTCTGCACACATCAGTATGTATTAAACCAAGTAGATCATCAACCTTTTCAATACGGTTATTAAAAGGTGTTGGGAATTCTGCTAAGGAAGGATTCTACTGATGGTTACTGCTGATGGTTACTGCTGATGGATTCTGCTGAAGAATGTTTCTGCGGAAGTAGAGATTCTGCGTAGTGTGTTTCTGCTGATGGATAGTTTCCGTGTATTTTGTTATTAGTTAGGATATGCATGAGTTTATTTAGGAAGTGATAATGCATATCTTGTTTAGTTTTTAGAATATACGTTTCTTGTGAAACGGTTTAGGGTTTCTAGTGAAACCTAGTTAGGGTTCCTTATCTATAAAAGGAACACGTTATTATGTAATATGTACGAGTCAAGAAAAACAAGTTTTAGTTTAATAAACGATCCATAGAGGATCAAAGTGTTCTTAGTTATTTGTGTTCTTGCTTGTGTTTATTTCCGCTTTAAAATACAAGTGTTAGAGACTTTCTATTAGTGTGTTTGTGATTACATAAACATTACTAACGATCCAAGAGTGCTCAAAGATCTATCAAGTTCTTAGGTTCAACAAGTGGTATCAGAGACTCGGGAGAGTCTCTGTGATACTAAGAACATCCTTTCCTTACACCCTCTCAACCAAAACAATGCCTGGATCAGAAGACGGCTCAGAAGTCAACAACAACCATAACACCACATCTTCATCTTTTCAACAACTCACTCTCACCAACAGTAATGCAAAGTTTCCATACCTCAAGAAGGAAGAATATGAATTGTGGGCTATGAAGATGCAGAACTGGATCATGAATGTAGATTGGAATCTTTGGGAAATTGTCAAAAAGGGAAATACTTTGAAGAAGCACATCAAAGATGCTGATGGTGTAGTTACCATTGTTGACCCTCAAACTGCTGAAGAGATTCTTACTGTACAGAGAGAGAATAAAGTGAGGTCCATTCTCCTTCAGGCTATTCCAGATGATCACATTGGTGATTTTCACTATATGGAGGATGCAAAGGACATCTGGATGGCAATCAAGGCTAGGTTTGGTGGGAATGAAGAGTCAAAAAGGATGAGGAAATCAATGTTGAAACAGCAGTTTCAAGAGTTCCAAATCTCTGAGGAAGAAGGTATTCACAAGGGGTATGACAGGTTTCATAAAATTTTGAGTCAATTGAATCAGCTGAAGGCCAGGCCAGACAATGAGGATTGCAATGCAAAGTTCTTGCGATCTTTACCTCCATCTTGGCTGCATGTGAGCATTGCACTCAAAGCTAAAGGTGGATTGGATATGCTTTCTTTTGATGATCTCTACAACAAGCTCAAAACTCTTGAGCCTGATGTTAGAAGTCCCATTCGTTCATCCACTCCCAGTTACTCAGCCTTTGTTAGCACCACCTCCAATAAGATGAATCAAGCTTCAAGCCCAAGCTCCTCAGCATCATCTTCCTACAACAACACCAGACCAAATTCACAACCAAAGTCTAGTGGTGTATTGGAAGATGTTATTCAATCTTTTGTTGCTGATTATGATCATCAGCAGGAACTTGCTTTTGAGGATTTTGATCAAGTGGATCCTCTGGATATGGAAGAGATGAGCTTGAAGTGGCAGGTGGCCATGCTCTCAATGAACATCAAAAGGTTTGAAGACAAGTCAGGAAGAAAGTTTGGTTTCAAGGGAAGAGACTCTGCTAGATTTGACAGGAGGAAGGTCAAATGCTATACATGTGGCCAGATGGGTCACTTCTCAAGAGAATGCAAGGATAGGAAGGCTGGTGATGAGGTTAGGTATACTACCTATCAGCAGAAACAAGTGGAAACTGGAAAAGCTGGAGCTTTGGTCACTCTGGATGATCATGTCAATTGGAAGGTGCATGAACCTGATAATGATGAAGCTTCTGGGCAGAGTGGATTGCTGGCATGCTGTACTGCAGAGGATAAACATGATCAAGTTGCCTTAATGGGCATCTCTCAGGTACATAATTGTGTTTTTGGTTGTAGTGAAAGATATAATGAACTTAAGGAGGCTTATGATGAATTGAAACCTAAATATAATAAATGTTATGTAGAAGTTGAGTCTTTAAAACAGGCTTTAAAAACTCTAGAAAAACAAAAGGTTTGGTTTCAAAAGAATCAGCTTGCTTATGATGAAAAGATAAGGGTGTTGGAAAGTGATTTGAAATGTACTAGAATTGATTTAAAACGAACTGAGAAAGAAAAAGCTGATATAGAATCTGAAAACCATGTACTGAAAGAGAAATTAGAGAAGGAAATAGCTAATCATAATGTTTGGTTAATGTCAGGTGATAAGTTATCTAACTGTATCTATAATAGTCAACCTGTAAACTCTAGTATAGGTTTAGGCTTTAAAAAATATGTTGGTTTAGAGGCTAGGGATGATAAGGGTAAATCTACACCAGCAGGTTTAGTAAATTTTGTTAAAGAAGGAAACTTACATGCTGTACCTGGACCTATAAGAGGAGAACACATGCCCTCAAGCACCACCACCTCAGACTTTGATGGATCACACCATCTTTATGGCAAAAAGTCAAGTGACTTGCCAGACCCTGATTCTAATTCTACTGACTATGTCTCTTGTTCTTCTAGTGACATGTCCTCAGACCAAGGGTCTACTACCAGTTGTGATTCAAGTGAAAAGTCAGACCTTCCCAAGACCTCACCCAAGACCTCACCAAAGCCTACACCCAAGACTCCCTACAAGCCTGTTAGAGTTGCTGCTGATGAATCAAATTCAAAGACAGTTTCTTCTGAAGACTTGTCATTTAATTCTTTGCAAAATAATGATTTTAATTTTGTCAAAAACAATCCTGTTAATGTTAGTGGTTTGAATACTTTTGCATGTAATGGAACATCTTTCACTTTTAATAAATCTTCTAAAAAGAAGAAATGTTTTGTTTGTGGAAGTAAATTTCATTTGATTAAGGATTGTACTTTTCATGAGCAAAGAATGGGTGTATGTGCTGATCAAAATAAACCTGGACCAATGTGGAAAAATGTTAATGAAATACCACCATATTTTCCACAAGCAACCCAAAAGACCAGCAATTCTGCTGATAGACCTTCTCCATCTTCTTGGAGAAGATGTGTTGCTAGACCATATGTGAGACCAACTAGTTCATATTTTCAGAATGGTTATTGGCCTGTATTTATTGACCCAAGATATGTGGGTAAGGGAAATTGGGATACTGCTGTTAAGCCCTCAGCAGGTTGTTTTTGGACCAAAAAGGGACCTAATTATCATTGCAGGTCCAAGAACAATGGTGGATCTTATACATCTACATGGCCTAATTCTTATGATCCACAAGGCAGGCTCAAGTCAGCAATGACTTGAGTCTCCAATGTGTACTTATATTTTGTATATTTTTGTTGTTGTTGTAGGATCATCCTCTGAAAAGTAAAGAAGTAGGAATAGTAGATAGTGGTTGTTCCAGGAGTATGTCAGGAAACTTAGAGATGATGCATGATTTTGTACCCATTGAAGGAGGAGGCAATGTGACTTTTGGTGGAGGAGATGGTAGAATCACTGGGAAAGGAACCATCAGAACACCTAATTTGGACTTTGAGAATGTGTATTATGTGAAGGAACTGCAACATTTCAATTTGTTCTCAGTATCACAAATTTGTGACACCAAGAACAAAGTATTCTTCTCTGAGGATGAATGTCTTGTGCTCTCTAAAGACTTCAAACTTCCAGAAGATACACCAATTCTGCTGAGAGTTCCAAGAACTTACAATTTGTACACATTCAATTTGAATGATGTTCAACCTGAAGGTGACCTAACATGTTTGGTGGCTAAAGAATCCCTGGATGAGTCTACAAAATGGCATAGAAGGATGGCTCATGTGAATTTCAAGACCATTAACAAGCTTTCTAAACTTGGTCTAGTTCATGGACTTCCTTCAAAAGTCTTCACCAATGAGCACA
>CP139507.1:4878461-5104108 GCA_021014915.2 Artemisia tridentata subsp. tridentata | reverse complement strand
ATTCATTTCATCAATTCTTGATCTTTTCTTGAACTTGGAAATAATTGTAATTCTTGATTCTTTATCTTTAACGATCCTTCCAAAGCCTTTATTGTGAGAAGAATCTTACGTTGTGCAAAAGCTCTTGATTTAACAACTTTTCTTCATCTTTCTAGCCATTTGCTTGAACTTGATTGTACCTGAACTTGAATACATCTTTTGTACCTTTTTAAGCATAATATGTTCACAAATACAACCAAATACAATGCATAAACATAGAAATAACGCAACTAAAACATGTATAAAATGAGCGTTATCAAATCCCCCACACTTACACTTTGCTTGCCCCCAAGCAAATCTAGCTTTTAGAAATAAATCCACATAATATAAATAAAAATGATTCTAAAAATGAGATGCAAATCCATCAAGTACAAGTACAAGATAAGATCCATCTTTTTAAGTTTATAGGTGAAAATTCGATATGTTTGACAATACCTTAACGATTCTCTTGCTTGATAACATATTAAAACACCTCATGAAAAAGGAATGAAGTATAATTCACTCAACACTCATTTATTTAGTGGGTGAGTATATAAGAAAATAACACTCATTGCTCTGTCATGATCTACATATTACCATAAGCTTGTACAAGAAACAAAACTCCACCGACATGGCGTAAGCACCAAGTGTAAACATCTAAGAGGACTTTTATTCGGGTTAAAGGCTTCAAGGGTTATATCAGACTTATGTGCAACTATCTCATGCAAAACATAATAGCTCGCTAACAACGAATTCTTGCATCACCAGATAACGGATGGTCACTAGGTCGTACCTTGGTTCGCTAACAACGTTACATGCATAACAGATGGTCACTATATGTCAATACACTTGATAACTTCCACAAAATCAAATAGGTAGGGATAAGACATGGGATATATATATTTATGAAATTGGTTTAAAATAAAAACTTTACAAATATTCAAAGTCTACAACCAATTGCTACTAGCTACATCAACCACTTTCCTTTGAACTTGAGAATTTATTCTTGATCGATATCTTACTTTATAGCTCATTGGCTATTCTTGTCACCATACAATTGCGATGACTTATTTTATTTTATTTTTCTCTTTTTCCTTCTCTTCTTTTCTTTCATCATCATTTTTTTTTTCATCGATCATAAAACCAATAGATCTTCCATGAGATTATCATGGAGTTCGCAACTTTCTCATTTTCAAGGAATCCCACATAACAACCATCTTTCCTTGTAGCTAGTAACCAACCAAGACTTGACTATGGGTAAGGTTAAGGCTAAAGGTGTAAAATATTTTTATATTTTTCTGGTGTAACAAAATGAAAAGGATGGCTCAGAGGGTGTACTAATGGTATCTAGCACTAAAATTAAGTGCTAACAAATGGGTTCATATAATTGGTTTAACTAACTGATGTGGCTAGCTAGTATATCATTAGATGTAAAATGAAGGCCATTTGGTTTAATTCCTAAGGTTGCCTCTTATCATACGAATACACTTATATCACACAAGGTAATCTTACTGAGGTCTGGTAATGATTTGCATGTACAAGTTCTAGAATAAATAAGATCACCGACACACTCATAGCAAAAAGATCAAGCATAAAAGATGTATGCTATATGAAATAGGCTTAAACCCCCACAATTTAGTGGAATGGGCAATAGTTGTGCTAGCAATGTTATCAATCCTAAAAATGGATCGCAATGTCAATCAGGACACATCTCGAATTTTCAAAAATTACATGTTTTATTAGTGGACTAATCTAGTTATTCTAATATAAATTACCCTAAATGCGCAAAAACAACTAGATTATAGGGGCAAACAAATTAAAAACTAGGCTAAAAAATATAGAAAATTTTAAAATCCAGTTTCATTTTCCTATTTCCTCCCCCCACACTTAAGTTTGACATTGTCCTCAATGTAAAGAACGATAAATCATAAAAAAATAGGGAAATGGAACATAAAAGAAATGATACTGCCTAAACCTCGGAATCTATATCAGATTCTAAATTAGATATTGAGATCGAATGATTCCACATTTTCAAGAGCAAGCATCCTAACCTGCATCAATTATTAAAAACAAAAACACACAAAATGCAAAATATTTTTGGATTTTATTATTTATATTAGCTAGGCCCCCACACTTATGGTGAAACCATTGGGGCATAAAAGTAAACAAACAATTTAAAAACACGCGGGTTGCCTCCCGAGAAGCGCTAAATTTATTAATGAGTCATCAGCCCGACTCAATCTTTCTTACTTTTGTGGTTTATACTTGGCTTCTTTCCCGACTTCTTGGGAATATAAACCACATTTTCTTTCACTTTCTTGGGTTTAATGATCAGTTCAAGTGGAATTTCCTCACTTGACAATTCATTCAATTGCTCCTCATCATGGTAGAGTTTGATATGATGTCCATTAACAATGAAAGTTCCACCATGCTTGTTGTATAATTCTACATATCCGGATGGAAAACCATGTTTTACCACGAATGGACAAAACCATTTGGTTATGAGCTTGGGAGCTTTGAATTTTTTACTTAGAATTGAACAAAAGAACTTTGTCTCCGGCCTTAAATTCTTTCCGGATTCTTAGTTTCTTATCATGATATGCTTTTGTTCGAGCTTTGTACAACTTGGAATTCTCATACGCCTGGAGTCTTAATTCATCGAGTTCATGCAATTGCAAGAATCTTTTTTCTCCAGCGATTTTGAGATCGGGGTTACATTGCCTCAATGCCCAGTAGGCGCGGTGTTCAATTTCAAATGGCAAATGACAAGTTTTTCCATATATGAGTCTATATGGAGTTGTACCGATTGGAGTTTTATATGCCGTTCTAAATGCCCAGAGAGCATCATCGAGTTTCCTTGACCAAACAGAAGGATTATCCTTTACTGTTTTTTCAAGTATTCTTTTTAAAGTTCTATTGGTGTTTTCAACTTGACCACTTGTCTGAGGATGGTATACTGTTGAGAAACGATGGTAGACTCCATATCGTTTCATAGCTTTCTCCATTTGACGGTTACAGAAGTGAGTTCCTCTGTCACTTATCAAAGCTTCTGGAATTCCGAATCGAGAGAAAAGTTTTTTTAGAAAATTTACAACTACTCGTGCATCATTTGTGGGTAAAGCCTTTGCTTCTGCCCATTTAGAGATATATTGACCAAGATTCACGTTTGGGAGGTGGGGGAAACACGATAAACACGATGTAAAGGTTAAACATTGGATAATCGGTTTATTGACTAGGGAGGTGTGTATGTTTTCTAGAGAGAGAAGTAAAGAAAACACACACACACCTCCTTGTTACAAATGAATCCCCAACCCTCCTAGTTGTGACTAGGAGGGTATTTATTACAAGAATACAAAGCTAACTTAGCCAATATGTCTAAACTAGTCCTTGTACAAAGAAAGAAGTGCAATTCTCACATATGACAAAACTTTAAGGCTAACAATCTCTCCTCAAAGTGATGTCATATGGGAATTGCTTACAATGTTCCCTACAAGTCAAATTAGATACAAAATATAAGCACAACAGCTTCAAGAATGATCTTCAAACGTCATTACTTCGTTCAGCTTCCAGAATCTTCTTTAGCTGCCATTTCTTTACCTGTAGAAGAACAATGTGAGCAAATTTAATTAGCTATTAAATCTGGTTTTACACTCTCCCCTAATTAGTGCTCTCCCCCAAACTGACAACCTTTCTGATGATTGCCCTGAATCTGAAGAAGTCTTTTGATAATTAAATGCATTTCGTCTTTAGTCTTCTAACATGCAGCGAAAAATGTAGAACAGACTGTAGACTCGTCCTTCTTCAAGATTATCTGTTCGGGGAAATAGTATCAACATCTTCATCTCACCAAATGCATCCCAGTTATCTTTCATATGACAAATCAGCCCGTAACGTACACATGAAATGATAACACCAAAGTAACAAGTTGAGCCACTGATCATCTTGATTTTGTTGCCCGAAATTGTTGAAGGTGGATAAGGTAGAAGTACGTAGAATAAGACGAGAAGATAAGACATAGAATCAACCAATTTCCGACATAAATCAAATCATTTCATAAATCATTAAGCCCGATCACGTGAACTTGTTGTGTGTCCTCGATGTACACATTTCTCTCCCCTGCTGGTTACGATATATCGGAATTAGCATAATGATGTGTACGTGAAGTATTAACTGGAAGCACTTTATCATTAAACCCAGTCAGCCTGTGAGAAGATGTCGATAAACCCAATCTAACCTCCTGTATCAAAAACAACGGCTTCAGGTAGTGACTACTAATGGAGAAAACCTACTATGACGAATTTGAGACTGAAGTAAAATCGCCCAGATTTGTGACTTAAGCTTGTATTATCCTTGTGACTAAGAACGGTGTACCCTATACCCTTTAACAGAAGTATTAGCACAAAACCTCTTGACATATCCTCAACTACGTGAGACACTGAGCACTACAACGTAACTCCTTAAAGTGATAGCAACTTTGTGAGTATAGAGAGAGAATCACAAAAGTAACTAGATATTCAAGTCTTCGTCACCATTAATATATGCCCAAACAAGTCATCTTCGCGGGAAGGTAGAAAGAAAGAAGATGAAATAAGTACACGCGTCCGTAAAACCTTACTTCAACCCAAAATAAATAATAACGAATCATCCCCGTAGTCACAGTTCATTGCAAACTTTAGCCATTGTCATTTGAATGTTAATCTCGATCAGGATCTTTTCGGCTATACGTGGTGATGTTGAAGGTGTACGCCAAAAATATCATTTGTGATTTTGGTGTGAAATATGCCATAAAATGACATTCTAATGATGCTGGAAAAATTTGAGTTTAAAAAAATTTTACGCCAAAAATTCTCCGAAAAATTCGAATTTTGGCCTAAAAATTTGAATTTTGGGCCAAAATTTTCACTCTTATACCAGAATTTGAATATCGCGTAAAAATTGACCGTTAAGTCATTCCTAAAATTTAAATTTTACTCAATGAGTCTCCAAATACCGAGAAATCGTCCATGAAAACTTCCATGGAAGTTTCAAGCATATCTTGAAAAATAGCAATCATGCATCTTTGAAATGTTGCTGGTGCATTACAAAGACCAAAAGGCATACGCCTATACGCATATGTTCCAAAAGGACACGTGAATGTGGCCTTTTCTTGATCAGCTGGATCAATTGGAATTTGGAAATACCCGGAAAATCCATCGAGAAAACAAAAGAATTTGTTCCCCGCAAGTCTTTCCAACATTTGGTCCAT
The DNA here is from genome assembly GCA_021014915.2 of Artemisia tridentata subsp. tridentata. Classification (NCBI taxonomy): domain Eukaryota; kingdom Viridiplantae; phylum Streptophyta; class Magnoliopsida; order Asterales; family Asteraceae; genus Artemisia; species Artemisia tridentata. The sequence continues at coordinate 5,098,845 of CP139507.1, read as the reverse complement.
GAATGGTAAGGGAAAATGATCTTTTCTGGTGGCATCATTTAATTTGCGATAATCAATTCACACTCGCCAACCAGTTATAGTTCTGGTAGGAACAAGTTCATTACGTTCATTAGTTACGACAGGTGTTCCTCCTTTCTTAGGAACACAGTGAACAGGACTCACCCATGAACCATCCTCAATGGGATAAATAATTCCAGCATCAAGAAGTTTGATTTTTTCTTTCTTAACAACCTCCTTCATATTTGGGTTGAGTCTTCGTTGTATTTGAACAACGGGTTTCGAATCATTTTCAATATTTATTTTGTGTTTGCAAAAGTTTGGACTTATTCCACGAATATCAGAAGTTTTCCAAGCGAATTTGGTCTAGGCCTTCGGGATAAATATGCTTTTTTTTTTGCAATTGCGAAAGCCTTAGTACAATTGCGAAAAGAAGGTCCAATTGCGAAAGGTTGCTTGAATTGCGAAATATGTTGAATTGCGAAAGAATGCTTGAATTGCGAAAGATGTGGCCAATTTTGAAAGTCTGTGCCAATTTCGAAAAATGTAGTGAATTTCGAAAATTTGTACCAATTCCGAAAGTCTAACCCAATTCCGAAAGAAAGTGGCAATTGCGAGACAATGTTGTAATTCCGAAGGACTAGACCAAATTCGAAAGAAGTTGCCAATTTCGACAGAAGCTTTCAATTTCGATAGAAATTCTGAATTCCGAAAACTCTACTGAATTTCGACAAGGTTGTTGACTTTCTGAATTTCGATAACCTGCAGTCATGTCTTTTAGCCACTTGCCCACTTGTTGTGCCCATGCTTTGTCAGACTTATCATACATATCCACTGACAACTTTTACCAACTTACCAACTCCAATCAATAATACACTATCAAGTACTATTCTCATCAAAAAGATCAAAATCTTTCCAAGATAAACTCGTATGAACTTTTTGTGAATTATTGATGATCTAAAAAGGCATAGAACAAACAACCCAACTCGTTAAAACACAACCTTACCACTTGATTATGTGAACGATTCCTTGAAAACCACAAACTGTCACGTTTTTAGAGAAGAAAAATGCAACAGTGGAGAACTTTAAAAGCACAAATCGAGCACAAAATACCTCTAAACTCGGCTGATGAAGAAGATGAAGAAGAACCGAGATAAAACACAACATAAATCACATTTATCACCTTAAAATACACCACGATTCGCCACCCGGTTGGCTCTGATACCAATTGTATTGACCAAGATTCACGTTTGGGAAGTGGGGGAAACACGATGTAAAGGTTAAACATTGGATAATCGGTTTATTGACTAGGGAGGTGTGTATGTTTTCTAGAGAGAGAAGTAAAGAAAACACACACACCTCCTTGTTACAAATGAATCCCCAACCCTCTTAGTTGTGACTAGGAGGGTAGTTATTACAAGAATACAAAGCTAACTTAGCCAATATGTCTAAACTAGTCCTTGTACGAAGAAAGAAGTGCAATTCCCACATATGACAAAACTTTAAGGCTAACAAGAGACATAATCAATTGCAACGAGGATGTATTCGAATTTATGAGATTTAGGAAAAGGACCCATGAAATCAATTCCCCAAATATCAAATATTTCAGAAACTTGTATGCTTTTTTGTGGCATTTTGTCTCTACGAGAAAGACTACCAGACTTCTGGCATGCATCACAATTCTGCACTAGCGTATGTGCTTCTTTAAAAATTGTTGGCCAATAAAATCCTGCATCAAAAACTTTTTTCGCGGTTGTGGATGGACCGTAATGTCCTCCAGTTGGGCCGTGATGACATTCATCAAGAATTTTTCTGGTCTCTGAACCGTACACGCATCTTCTAATTATCCCATCGGGACACATTTTAAATAGATACGGTTCATCCCAAAAATAGTATTTCAGGTTTGCGAAAAATTTACTACGCTCAGCGTGAGATAGACCTTTTTGTAATATTCCACCAGCTAAATAATTTGCATAATCTGCAAACCATGGAACTTCTTCTTCATCAATTCCCATAAGGGTTTCATCGGGAAAATTATCATCAATCTCGTGTTTACCGAGTTCCTCTAAATTAGGATTTTCTAATCTAGATAAATGATCTGCTGCAACATTTTCTACACCTTTTTTATTCTGGATTTCAATGTCAAATTCTTGAAGTAATAAAATCCATCGGATAAGACTTGGTTTGGCATCTTGTTTGGCAAACAGATATTTAAGAGCTGAATGATCGGTGAATACAATTGTCTTTGACAAAACAAGATAAGAACGAAATTTGTCAAATGCAAAAACTACAGCCAAAAGTTCCTTTTCAGTGACTGTGTAGTTTTGTTGGGCATTATTCAAGGTTTTGCTAGCAAAGTAAATAGGACGAAAATGTTTACCATCTCGTTGTCCTAACACTGCCCCAACAGCATAATCGCTTGCATCGCACATAAGTTCAAATGGCAGCGACCAATTTGGTGAAATCATAATCGGTGCATTTGTTAACTTATTTTTTAGTGTTTCGAATGCCTTGATGCATTCTTCATTGAAATAAAAAAAAGAATATTTCTCGAGTAGCTTCGTCATAGGACGAGATATTTTTGAAAAATCTTTGATGAATCTGCGGTAAAATCCCGCATGTCCGAAGAAACTCCTAACGCCTTTGACGTTAGTCGGGGGTGGTAACTTAGCAACAGCATCTATTTTTGGTTTGTCAACTTCGATTCCTTTGCTCAAAATTTTGTGACCCAGCACAATGCCTTCTGTCACAAAAAAATGGTATTTTTCCCAATTAAGCACGAGATGAGAGTTTTTGCATCTTTTAAGCATTTTATCAAGATTGGAAAAGCATGACTCGAATGAGTCTGCAAATACTGAGAAATCGTCCATGAAAACTTCCATGGAAGTTTCAAGCATATCTTGAAAAATAGCAATCATGCATCTTTGAAATGTTGCTGGTGCGTTACAAAGACCAAAAGGCGTACGCCTATACGCATATGTTCCAAAAGGACACGTGAATGTTGTCTTTTCTTGATCAGCTGGATCAATTGGAATTTGGAAATACCCGGAAAATACATCGAGAAAACAAAAGAATTTGTTCCCCGCAAGTCTTTCCAACATTTGGTCCATGAATGGTAAGGGAAAATGATCTTTTCTGGTGGCATCATTTAATTTGCGATAATCAATGCACCCTCGCCAACCAGTTATAGTTCTGGTAGGAACAAGTTCATTACGTTCATTAGTTACGACAGGTGTTCCTCCTTTCTTAGGAACACAGTGAACAGGACTCACCCATGAACTATCCTCAATGGGATAAATAATTCCAGCATCAAGAAGTTTGATTTTTTCTTTCTTAACAACCTCCTTCATATTTGGGTTGAATCTTCGTTGTATTTGAACAACGGGCTTTGAATCATTTTCAATATTTATTTTGTGTTTGCAAAAGTTTGGACTTATTTCACGAATATCAGAAGTTTTCCAGGCGAATTTGGTCTAGTCCTTCGGGATAAATATGCTTCTTTTTTTTTTGCAATTGCGAAAAGAAGGTCCAATTGCGAAAGGTTGCTTGAATTGCGAAATATGTTGAATTGCGAAAGAATGCTTGAATTGCGAAAGATGTGGCCAATTTCGAAAGTCTGTTCCAATTTCGAAAAATGTAGTGAATTTCAAAATTTTGAACCAATTCTGAAAGTCTAACCCAATTCCGAAAGAAAGTGGCAATTGCGAGACAATGTTGTAATTCCGACGGACTAGACCAAAATTCGAAAGAAGTTGCCAATTTCGACAGAAGCTTTCAATTTCGATAGAAATTCTGAATTCTGAAAACTCTACTAAATTTCTATAAGGTTGTTGACTTTCTGAATTTCGATAACCTGCAGTCATGTCTTTTAGCCACTTGCCCACTTGTTGTGCCCATGCTTTGTCAGACTTATCATACATATCCACTGACAACTTTTACCAACTTACCAACTCCAATCAATAATACACAAACAAGTACTATTCTCATCAAAAAGATCAAAATCTTTCCAAGATAAACTCGTATGAACTTTTTGTGAATTATTGATGATCTAAAAAGGCATAGAACAAACAACCCAACTCGTTAAAACACAACCTTACCACTTGATTATGTGAACGATTCCTTGAAAACCACAAACTGTCACGTTTTTAGAGAAGAAAAACGCAACAGTGGAGAACTTTAAAAGCACAAATCGAGCACAAAATACCTCTAAACTCGGCTGATGAAGAAGATGAAGAAGAACCGAGATAAAACACAACATAAATCACATTTATCACCTTAAAATACACCACGATTCGCCACCCGGTTGGCTCTGATACCAATTGTATTGACCAAGATTCACGTTTGGGAAGTGGGGGAAACACGATGTAAAGGTTAAACATTGGATAATCGGTTTATTGACTAGGGAGGTGTGTATGTTTTCTAGAGAGAGAAGTAAAGAAAACATACACACCTCCTTGTTACAAATGAATCCCCAACCCTCCTAGTTGTGACTAGGAGGGTATTTATTACAAGAATACAAAGCTAACTTAGCCAATATGTCTAAACTAGTCCTTGTACGAAGAAAGAAGTGCAATTCCCACATATGACAAAACTTTAAGGCTAACAAGAGACATAATCAATTGCAACGAGGATGTATTCGAATTTATGAGATTTAGGAAAAGGACCCATGAAATCAATTCCCCAAATATCAAATATTTCAGAAACTTGTATGCTTTTTTGTGGCATTTTGTCTCTACGAGAAAGACTACCAGACTTCTGGCATGCATCACAATTCTGCACTAGCGTATGTGCTTCTTTAAAAATTGTTGGCCAATAAAATCCTGCATCAAAAACTTTTTTCGCGGTTGTGGATGGACCGTAATGTCCTCCAGTTGGGCCGTGATGACATTCATCAAGAATTTTTCTGGTCTCTGAACCGTACACGCATCTTCTAATTATCCCATCGGGACACATTTTAAATAGATACGGTTCATCCCAAAAATAGTATTTCAGGTTTGCGAAAGATTTACTACGCTCAGCGTGAGATAGACCTTTTTGTAATATTCCACCAGCTAAATAATTTGCATAATCTGCAAACCATGGAACTTCTTCTTCATCAATTCCCATAAGGGTTTCATCGGGAAAATTATCATCAATCTCGTCTTTACCGAGTTCCTCTAAATTAGGATTTTCTAATCTAGATAAATGATCTGCTGCAACATTTTCTGCACCTTTCTTATTCTGGATTTCAATGTCAAATTCTTGAAGTAATAAAATCCATCGGATAAGACGTGGTTTGGCATCTTGTTTGCCAAACAGATATTTAAGAGCTGAATGATCGGTGAATACAATTGTCGTTGACAAAACAAGATAAGAACGAAATTTGTCAAATGCAAAAACTACAGCCAAAAGTTCCTTTTCAGTGACTGTGTAGTTTTGTTAGGCACTATTCAAGGTTTTGCTAGCAAAGTAAATAGGATGAAAATGTTTACCATCTCGTTGTCCTAACACTGCCCCAACAGCATAATCGCTTGCATCGCACATAAGTTCAAATGGCAGCGACCAATTTGGTGAAATCATAATCGGTGCATTTGTTAACTTATTTTTTAGTGTTTCGAATGCCTTGATGCATTCTTCATTGAAATAAAAAAACGAATCTTTCTCGAGTAGCTTCGTCATAGGACAAGATATTTTTGAAAAATCTTTGATGAATCTGCGGTAAAATCCCGCATGTCCGAAGAAACTCCTAACGCCTTTGACGTTAGTCGGGGGTGGTAACTTAGCAACAGCATCTATTTTTGGTTTGTCAACTTCGATTCCTTTGCTCGAAATTTTGTAACCCAACACAATGCCTTCTGTCACAAAAAAATGGTATTTTTCCCAATTAAGCACGAGATGAGAGTTTTTGCATCTTTCAAGCATTTTATCAAGATTAGAAAAGCATGACTCGAATGAGTTTCCAAATACTGAGAAATCGTCCATGAAAACTTCCATGGAAGTTTCAAGCATATCTTGAAAAATAGCAATCATGCATCTTTGAAATGTTGCTGGTGCGTTACAAAGACCAAAAGGCGTACGCCTATATGCATATGTTCCAAAAGGACACGTGAATGTTGTCTTTTCTTGATCAGCTGGATCAATTGGAATTTGGAAATACCCGGAAAATCCATCGAGAAAACAAAAGAATTTGTTCCCCGCAAGTCTTTCCAACATTTGGTCCATGAATGGTAAGGGAAAATGATCTTTTCTGGTGGCATCATTTAATTTGCGATAATCAATGCACCCTCGCCAACCAGTTATAGTTCTGTTAGGAACAAGTTCATTACGTTCATTAGTTACGACAGGTGTTCCTCCTTTCTTAGGAACACAGTGAACAGGACTCACCCATGAACTATCCTCAATGGGATAAATAATTCCAGCATCTAGAAGTTTTTTTTTCTTTCTTAACAACCTCCTTCATATTTGGGTTGAGTCTTCGTTGTATTTGAACAACGGGCTTTGAATCATTTTCAATATTTATTTTGTGTTTGCAAAAGTTTGGACTTATTTCACGAATATCAGAAGTTTTCCAGGCGAATTTGGTCCTGTCCTTCGGGATAAATATGCTTTTTTTTTTTTGCAATTGCGAAAAGAAGGTCCAATTGCGAAAGGTTGATTGAATTGCGAAATATGTTGAATTGCGAAAGAATGCTTGAATTGCGAAAGATGTGGCCAATTTCGAAAGTCTGTTCCAATTTCGAAAAATGTAGTGAATTTCAAAAATTTGAACCAATTCCGAAAGTCTAACCCAATTCCGAAAGAAAGTGGCAATTGCGAGACAATGTTGTAATTCCGAAGGACTAGACCAAAATTCGAAAGAAGTTGCCAATTTCGACATAAGCTTTCAATTTCGATAGAAATTCTGAATTCCGAAAACTCTACTAAATTTCTACAAGGTTGTTGACTTTCTGAATTTCGATAACCCGCAGTCATGTCTTTTAGCCACTTGCCCACTTGTTGTGCCCATGCTTTGTCAGACTTATCATACATATCCACTGACAACTTTTACCAACTTACCAACTCCAATCAATAATACACAAACAAGTACTATTCTCATCAAAAAGATCAAAATCTTTCCAAGATAAACTCGTATGAACTTTTTGTGAATTATTGATGATCTAAAAAGGCATAGAACAAACAACCCAACTCGTTAAAACACAACCTTACCACTTGATTATGTGAACGATTCCTTGAAAACCACAAACTGTCACGTTTTTAGAGAAGAAAAACGCAACAGTGGAGAACTTTAAAAGCACAAATCGAGCACAAAATACCTCTAAACTCGGCTGATGAAGAAGATGAAGAAGAACCGAGATAAAACACAACATAAATCACATTTATCACCTTAAAATACACCACGATTCGCCACACGGTTGGCTCTGATACCAATTGTATTGACCAAGATTCACGTTTGGGAAGTGGGGGAAACACGATGTAAAGGTTAAACATTGGATAATCGGTTTATTGACTAGGGAGGTGTGTATGTTTTCTAGAGAGAGAAGTAAAGAAAACATACACACCTCCTTGTTACAAATGAATCCCCAACCCTCCTAGTTGTGACTAGGAGGGTATTTATTACAAGAATACAAAGCTAACTTAGCCAATATGTCTAAACTAGTCCTTGTACGAAGAAAGAAGTGCAATTCCCACATATGACAAAACTTTAAGGCTAACAAGAGAAATAATCAATTGCAACGAGGATGTATTCGAATTTATGAGATTTAGGAAAAGGACCCATGAAATCAATTCCCCAAATATCAAATATTTCAGAAACTTGTATGCTTTTTTGTGGCATTTTGTCTCTACGAGAAAGACTACCAGACTTCTGGCATGCATCACAATTCTGCACTAGCGTATGTGCTTCTTTAAAAATTGTTGGCCAATAAAATCCTGCATCAAAAACTTTTTTCGCGGTTGTGGATGGACCGTAATGTCCTCCAGTTGGGCCGTGATGACATTCATCAAGAATTTTTCTGGTCTCTGAACCGTACACGCATCTTCTAATTATCCCATCGGGACACATTTTAAATAGATACGGTTCATCCCAAAAATAGTATTTCAGGTTTGCGAAAGATTTACTACGCTCAGCGTGAGATAGACCTTTTTGTAATATTCCACCAGCTAAATAATTTGCATAATCTGCAAACCATGGAACTTCTTCTTCATCAATTCCCATAAGGGTTTCATCGGGAAAATTATCATCAATCTCGTCTTTACCGAGTTCCTCTAAATTAGGATTTTCTAATCTAGATAAATGATCTGCTGCAACATTTTCTGCACCTTTCTTATTCTGGATTTCAATGTCAAATTCTTGAAGTAATAAAATCCATCGGATAAGACGTGGTTTGGCGTCTTGTTTGCCAAACAGATATTTAAGAGCTGAATGATCGGTGAATACAATTGTCGTTGACAAAACAAGATAAGAACGAAATTTGTCAAATGCAAAAACTACAGCCAAAAGTTCCTTTTCAGTGACTGTGTAGTTTTGTTAGGCACTATTCAAGGTTTTGCTAGCAAAGTAAATAGGATGAAAATGTTTACCATCTCGTTGTCCTAACACTGCCCCAACAGCATAATCGCTTGCATCGCACATAAGTTCAAATGGCAGCGACCAATTTGGTGAAATCATAATCGGTGCATTTGTTAACTTATTTTTTAGTGTTTCGAATGCCTTGATGCATTCTTCATTGAAATAAAAAAACGAATCTTTCTCGAGTAGCTTCGTCATAGGACAAGATATTTTTGAAAAATCTTTGATGAATCTGCGGTAAAATCCCGCATGTCCGAAGAAACTCCTAACGCCTTTGACGTTAGTCGGGGGTGGTAACTTAGCAACAGCATCTATTTTTGGTTTGTCAACTTCGATTCCTTTGCTCGAAATTTTGTAACCCAACACAATGCCTTCTGTCACAAAAAAATGGTATTTTTCCCAATTAAGCACGAGATGAGAGTTTTTGCATCTTTCAAGCATTTTATCAAGATTAGAAAAGCATGACTCGAATGAGTTTCCAAATACTGAGAAATCGTCCATGAAAACTTCCATGGAAGTTTCAAGCATATCTTGAAAAATAGCAATCATGCATCTTTGAAATGTTGCTGGTGCGTTACAAAGACCAAAAGGCGTACGCCTATATGCATATGTTCCAAAAGGACACGTGAATGTGGTCTTTTCTTGATCAGCTGGATCAATTGGAATTTGGAAATACCCGGAAAATCCATCGAGAAAACAAAAGAATTTGTTCCCCGCAAGTCTTTCCAACATTTGGTCCATGAATGGTAAGGGAAAATGATCTTTTCTGGTGGCATCATTTAATTTGCGATAATCAATGCACCCTCGCCAACCAGTTATAGTTCTGGTAGGAACAAGTTCATTACGTTCATTAGTTACGACAGGTGTTCCTCCTTTCTTAGGAACACAGTGAACAGGACTCACCCATGAACTATCCTCAATGGGATAAATAATTCCAGCATCAAGAAGTTTTTTTTTTCTTTCTTAACAACCTCCTTCATATTTGGGTTGAGTCTTCGTTGTATTTGAACAACGGGCTTCGAATCATTTTCAATATTTATTTTGTGTTTGCAAAAGTTTGGACTTATTTCACGAATATCAGAAGTTTTCCAGGCGAATTTGGTCTAGTCCTTCGGGATAAATATGCTTTTTTTTTTTTTGCAATTGCGAAAAGAAGGTCCAATTGCGAAAGGTTGATTGAATTGCGAAATATGTTGAATTGCGAAAGAATGCTTGAATTGCGAAAGATGTGGCCAATTTCGAAAGTCTGTTCCAATTTCGAAAAATGTAGTGAATTTCAAAAATTTGAACCAATTCCGAAAGTCTAACCCAATTCCGAAAGAAAGTGGCAATTGCGAGACAATGTTGTAATTCCGAAGGACTAGACCAAAATTCGAAAGAAGTTGCCAATTTCGACAGAAGCTTTCAATTTCGATAGAAATTCTGAATTCCGAAAACTCTACTAAATTTCTACAAGGTTGTTGACTTTCTGAATTTTGATAACCCGCAGTCATGTCTTTTAGCCACTTGCCCACTTGTTGTGCCCATGCTTTGTCAGACTTATCATACATATCCACTGACAACTTTTACCAACTTACCAACTCCAATCAATAATACACAAACAAGTACTATTCTCATCAAAAAGATCAAAATCTTTCCAAGATAAACTCGTATGAACTTTTTGTGAATTATTGATGATCTAAAAAGGCATAGAACAAACAACCCAACTCGTTAAAACACAACCTTACCACTTGATTATGTGAACGATTCCTTGAAAACCACAAACTGTCACGTTTTTAGAGAAGAAAAACGCAACAGTGGAGAACTTTAAAAGCACAAATCGAGCACAAAATACCTCTAAACTCGGCTGATGAAGAAGATGAAGAAGAACCGAGATAAAACACAACATAAATCACATTTATCACCTTAAAATACACCACGATTCGCCACCCGGTTGGCTCTGATACCAATTGTATTGACCAAGATTCACGTTTGGGAAGTGGGGGAAACACGATGTAAAGGTTAAACATTGGATAATCGGTTTATTGACTAGGGAGGTGTGTATGTTTTCTAGAGAGAGAAGTAAAGAAAACACACACACCTCCTTGTTACAAATGAATCCCCAACCCTCCTAGTTGTGACTAGGAGGGTATTTATTACAAGAATACAAAGCTAACTTAGCCAATATGTCTAAACTAGTCCTTGTACTAAGAAAGAAGTGCAATTCCCACATATGACAAAACTTTAAGGCTAACAAGAGACATAATCAATTGCAACGAGGATGTATTCGAATTTATGAGATTTAGGAAAAGGACCCATGAAATCAATTCCCCAAATATCAAATATTTCAGAAACTTGTATGCTTTTTTGTGGCATTTTGTCTCTACGAGAAAGACTACCAGACTTCTGGCATGCATCACAATTCTGCACTAGCGTATGTGCTTCTTTAAAAATTGTTGGCCAATAAAATCCTGCATCAAAAACTTTTTTCGTGGTTGTGGATGGACCGTAATGTCCTCCAGTTGGGCCGTGATGACATTCATCAAGAATTTTTCTGGTCTCTGAACCGTACACGCATCTTCTAATTATCCCATCGGGACACATTTTAAATAGATACGGTTCATCCCAAAAATAGTATTTCAGGTTTGCGAAAAATTTACTACGCTCAGCGTGAGATAGACCTTTTTGTAATATTCCACCAGCTAAATAATTTGCATAATCTGCAAACCATGGAACTTCTTCTTCATCAATTCCCATAAGGGTTTCATCGGGAAAATTATCATCAATCTCGTGTTTACCGAGTTCCTCTAAATTAGGATTTTCTAATCTAGATAAATGATCTGCTGCAACATTTTCTGCACCTTTCTTATTCTGGATTTCAATGTCAAATTCTTGAAGTAATAAAATCCATCGGATAAGACGTGGTTTGGCATCTTGTTTGCCAAACAGATATTTAAGAGCTGAATGATCGGTGAATACAATTGTCGTTGACAAAACAAGATAAGAACGAAATTTGTCAAATGCAAAAACTACAGCCAAAAGTTCCTTTTCAGTGACTGTGTAGTTTTGTTAGGCACTATTCAAGGTTTTGCTAGCAAAGTAAATAGGATGAAAATGTTTACCATCTCGTTGTCCTAACACTGCCCCAACAGCATAATCGCTTGCATCGCACATAAGTTCAAATGGCAGCGACCAATTTGGTGAAATCATAATCGGTGCATTTGTTAACTTATTTTTTAGTGTTTCGAATGCCTTGATGCATTCTTCATTGAAATAAAAAAACGAATCTTTCTCGAGTAGCTTCGTCATAGGACAAGATATTTTTGAAAGATCTTTGATGAATCTGCGGTAAAATCCCGCATGTCCGAAGAAACTCCTAACGCCTTTGACGTTAGTCGGGGGTGGTAACTTAGCAACAGCATCTATTTTTGGTTTGTCAACTTCGATTCCTTTGCTCGATATTTTGTAACCCAACACAATGCCTTCTGTCACAAAAAAATGGTATTTTTCCCAATTAAGCACGAGATGAGAGTTTTTGCATCTTTCAAGCATTTTATCAAGATTAGAAAAGCATGACTCGAATGAGTTTCCAAATACTGAGAAATCGTCCATGAAAACTTCCATGGAAGTTTCAAGCATATCTTGAAAAATAGCAATCATGCATCTTTGAAATGTTGCTGGTGCGTTACAAAGACCAAAAGGCGTACGCCTATACGCATATGTTCCAAAAGGACACGTGAATGTGGTCTTTTCTTGATCAGCTGGATCAATTGGAATTTGGAAATACCCGGAAAATCCATCGAGAAAACAAAAGAATTTGTTCCCCGCAAGTCTTTCCAACATTTGGTCCATGAATGGTAAGGGAAAATGATCTTTTCTGGTGGCATCATTTAATTTGCGATAATCAATGCACCCTCGCCAACCAGTTATAGTTCTGGTAGGAACAAGTTCATTACGTTCATTAGTTACGACAGGTGTTCCTCCTTTCTTAGGAACACAGTGAACAGGACTCACCCATGAACTATCCTCAATGGGATAAATAATTCCAGCATCAAGAAGTTTTTTTTTTCTTTCTTAACAACCTCCTTCATATTTGGGTTGAGTCTTCGTTGTATTTGAACAACGGGCTTTGAATCATTTTCAATATTTATTTTGTGTTTGCAAAAGTTTGGACTTATTTCACGAATATCAGAAGTTTTCCAGGCGAATTTGGTCCAGTCCTTCGGGATAAATATGCTTCTTTTTTTTTTGCAATTGCGAAAAGAAGGTCCAATTGCGAAAGGTTGATTGAATTGCGAAATATGTTGAATTGCGAAAGAATGCTTGAATTGCGAAAGATGTGGCCAATTTCGAAAGTCTGTTCCAATTTCGAAAAATGTAGTGAATTTCAAAAATTTGAACCAATTCCGAAAGTCTAACCCAATTCCGAAAGAAAGTGGCAATTGCGAGACAATGTTGTAATTCCGAAGGACTAGACCAAAATTCGAAAGAAGTTGCCAATTTCGACAGAAGCTTTCAATTTCGATAGAAATTCTGAATTCCGAAAACTCTACTAAATTTCTATAAGGTTGTTGACTTTCTGAATTTTGATAACCCGCAGTCATGTCTTTTAGCCACTTGCCCACTTGTTGTGCCCATGCTTTGTCAGACTTATCATACATATCCACTGACAACTTTTACCAACTTACCAACTCCAATCAATAATACACAAACAAGTACTATTCTCATCAAAAAGATCAAAATCTTTCCAAGATAAACTCGTATGAACTTTTTGTGAATTATTGATGATCTAAAAAGGCATAGAACAAACAACCCAACTCGTTAAAACATAACCTTACCACTTGATTATGTGAACGATTCCTTGAAAACCACAAACTGTCACGTTTTTAGAGAAGAAAAACGCAACAGTGGAGAACTTTAAAAGCACAAATCGAGCACAAAATACCTCTAAACTCGGCTGATGAAGAAGATGAAGAAGAACCGAGATAAAACACAACATAAATCACATTTATCACCTTAAAATACACCACGATTCGCCACCCGGTTGGCTCTGATACCAATTATATTGACCAAGTTTCACGTTTGGGAAGTGGGGGAAACACGATGTAAAGGTTAAACATTGGATAATCGGTTTATTGACTAGGGAGGTGTGTATGTTTTCTAGAGAGAGAAGTAAAGAAAACATACACACCTCCTTGTTACAAATGAATCCCCAACCCTCCTAGTTGTGACTAGGAGGATATTTACTACAAGAATACAAAGCTAACTTAGCCAATATGTCTAAACTAGTCCTTGTACGAAGAAAGAAGTGCAATTCCCACATATGACAAAACTTTAAGGCTAACAAGAGACATAATCAATTGCAACGAGGATGTATTCGAATTTATGAGATTTAGGAAAAGGACCCATGAAATCAATTCCCCAAATATCAAATATTTCAGAAACTTGTATGCTTTTTTGTGGCATTTTGTCTCTACGAGAAAGACTACCAGACTTCTGGCATGCATCACAATTCTGCACTAGCGTATGTGCTTCTTTAAAAATTGTTGGCCAATAAAATCCTGCATCAAAAACTTTTTTCGCGGTTGTGGATGGACCGTAATGTCCTCCAGTTGGGCCGTGATGACATTCATCAAGAATTTTTCTGGTCTCTGAACCGTACACGCATCTTCTAATTATCCCATCTGGACACATTTTAAATAGATACGGTTCATCCCAAAAATAGTATTTCAGGTTTGCGAAAGATTTACTACGCTCAGCGTGATATAGACCTTTTTGTAATATTCCACCAGCTAAATAATTTGCATAATCTGCAAACCATGGAACTTCTTCTTCATCAATTCCCATAAGGGTTTCATCGGGAAAATTATCATCAATCTCGTGTTTACCGAGTTTCTCTAAATTAGGATTTTCTAATCTAGATAAATGATCTGCTGCAACATTTTCTGCACCTTTCTTATTCTGGATTTCAATGTCAAATTCTTGAAGTAATAAAATCCATCGGATAAGACGTGGTTTGGCATCTTGTTTGCCAAACAGATATTTAAGAGCTGAATGATCGGTGAATACAATTGTCGTTGACAAAACAAGATAAGAACGAAATTTGTCAAATGCAAAAACTACAGCCAAAAGTTCCTTTTCAATGACTGTGTAGTTTTGTTAGGCACTATTCAAGGTTTTGCTAGCAAAGTAAATAGGATGAAAATGTTTACCATCTCGTTGTCCTAACACTGCCCCAACAGCATAATCGCTTGCATCGCACATAAGTTCAAATGGCAGCGACCAATTTGGTGAAATCATAATCGGTGCATTTGTTAACTTATTTTTTAGTGTTTCGAATGCCTTGATGCATTCTTCATTAAAATAAAAAAACGAATCTTTCTCGAGTAGCTTCGTCATAGGACAAGATATTTTTGAAAAATCTTTGATGAATCTGCGGTAAAATCCCGCATGTCCGAAGAAACTCCTAACGCCTTTGACGTTAGTCGGGGGTGGTAACTTAGCAACAGCATCTATTTTTGGTTTGTCAACTTCGATTCCTTTGCTCGAAATTTTGTGACCCAGCACAATGCCTTCTGTCACAAAAAAATGGTATTTTTCCCAATTAAGCACGAGATGAGAGTTTTTGCATCTTTCAAGCATTTTATCAAGATTAGAAAAGCATGACTCGAATGAGTTTCCAAATACTAAGAAATCGTCCATGAAAACTTCCATGGAAGTTTCAAGCATATCTTGAAAAATAGCAATCATGCATCTTTGAAATGTTGCTGGTGCGTTACAAAGACCAAAAGGCGTACGCCTATACGCATATGTTCCAAAAGGACACGTGAATGTTGTCTTTTCTTGATCAGCTGGATCAATTGGAATTTGGAAATACCCGGAAAATCCATCGAGAAAACAAAAGAATTTGTTCCCCGCAAGTCTTTCCAACATTTGGTCCATGAATGGTAAGGGAAAATGATCTTTTCTGGTGGCATCATTTAATTTGCGATAATCAATGCACCCTCGCCAACCAGTTATAGTTCTGTTAGGAACAAGTTCATTACGTTCATTAGTTACGACAGGTGTTCCTCCTTTCTTAGGAACACAGTGAACAGGACTCACCCATGAACTATCCTCAATGGGATAAATAATTCCAGCATCTAGAAGTTTTTTTTTTCTTTCTTAACAACCTCCTTCATATTTGGGTTGAGTCTTCGTTGTATTTGAACAACGGGCTTTGAATCATTTTCAATATTTATTTTGTGTTTGCAAAAGTTTGGACTTATTTCACGAATATCAGAAGTTTTCCAGGCGAATTTGGTCCTGTCCTTCGGGATAAATATGCTTTTTTTTTTTTTGCAATTGCGAAAAGAAGGTCCAATTGCGAAAGGTTGATTGAATTGCGAAATATGTTGAATTGCGAAAGAATGCTTGAATTGCGAAAGATGTGGCCAATTTCGAAAGTCTGTTCCAATTTCGAAAAATGTAGTGAATTTCAAAAATTTGAACCAATTCCGAAAGTCTAACCCAATTCCGAAAGAAAGTGGCAATTGCGAGACAATGTTGTAATTCCGAAGGACTAGACCAAAATTCGAAAGAAGTTGCCAATTTCGACAGAAGCTTTCAATTTCGATAGAAATTCTGAATTCCGAAAACTCTACTAAATTTCTATAAGGTTGTTGACTTTCTGAATTTTGATAACCCGCAGTCATGTCTTTTAGCCACTTGCCCACTTGTTGTGCCCATGCTTTGTCAGACTTATCATACATATCCACTGACAACTTTTACCAACTTACCAACTCCAATCAATAATACACAAACAAGTACTATTCTCATCAAAAAGATCAAAATCTTTCCAAGATAAACTCGTATGAAATTTTTGTGAATTATTGATGATCTAAAAAGGCATAGAACAAACAACCCAACTCGTTAAAACACAACCTTACCACTTGATTATGTGAACGATTCCTTGAAAACCACAAACTGTCACGTTTTTAGAGAAGAAAAACGCAACAGTGGAGAACTTTAAAAGCACAAATCGAGCAAAAAATACCTCTAAACTCGGCTGATGAAGAAGATGAAGAAGAACCGAGATAAAACACAACATAAATCACATTTATCACCTTAAAATACACCACGATTCGCCACCCGGTTGGCTCTGATACCAATTGTATTGACCAAGATTCACGTTTGGGAGGTGGGGGAAACACGATAAACACGATGTAAAGGTTAAACATTGGATAATCGGTTTATTGACTAGGGAGGTGTGTATGTTTTCTAGAGAGAGAAGTAAAGAAAACACACACACCTCCTTGTTACAAATGAATCCCCAACCCTCCTAGTTGTGACTAGGAGGGTATTTATTACAAGAATACAAAGCTAACTTAGCCAATATGTCTAAACTAGTCCTTGTACGAAGAAAGAAGTGCAATTCCCACATATGAAAAAACTTTAAGGCTAACAAGAGACATAATCAATTGCAACGAGGATGTATTCGAATTTATGAGATTTTGGAAAAGGACCCATGAAATCAATTCCCCAAATATCAAATATTTCAGAAACTTGTATGCTTTTTTGTGGCATTTTGTCTCTACGAGAAAGACTATCAGACTTCTGGCATGCATCACAATTCTGCACTAGCGTATGTGCTTCTTTAAAAATTGTTGGCCAATAAAATCCTGCATCAAAAACTTTTTTCGCGGTTGTGGATGGACCGTAATGTCCTCCAGTTGGGCCGTGATGACATTCATCAAGAATTTTTCTTGTCTCTGAACCGTACACGCATCTTCTAATTATCCCATCGGGACACATTTTAAATAGATACGGTTCATCCCAAAAATAGTATTTCAGGTTTGCGAAAAATTTACTACGCTCAGCGTGAGATAGACCTTTTTGTAATATTCCACCAGCTAAATAATTTGCATAATCTGCAAACCATGGAACTTCTTCTTCATCAATTCCCATAAGGGTTTCATCGGGAAAATTATCATCAATCTCGTCTTTACCGAGTTTCTCTAAATTAGGATTTTCTAATCTAGATAAATGATCTGCTGCAACATTTTCTACACCTTTTTTATTCTGGATTTCAATGTCAAATTCTTGAAGTAATAAAATCCATCGGATAAGACGTGGTTTGGCATCTTGTTTGGCAAACAGATATTTAAGAGCTGAATGATCGGTGAATACAATTGTCTTTGACAAAACAAGATAAGAACGAAATTTGTCAAATGCAAAAACTACAGCCAAAAGTTCCTTTTCAGTGACTGTGTAGTTTTGTTGGGCACTATTCAAGGTTTTGCTAGCAAAGTAAATAGGACGAAAATGTTTACCATCTCGTTGTCCTAACACTGCCCCAACAGCATAATCGCTTGCATCGCACATAAGTTCAAATGGCAGCGACCAATTTGGTGAAATCATAATCGGTGCATTTGTTAACTTATTTTTGAGTGTTTCAAATGCCTTGATGCATTCTTCATTGAAATAAAAAATTGAATCTTTCTCGAGTAGCTTCGTCATAGGACGAGATATTTTTGAAAAATCTTTGATGAATCTGCGGTAAAATCCCGCATGTCCGAAGAAACTCCTAACGCCTTTGACGTTAGTCGGGGGTGGTAACTTAGCAACAGCATCTATTTTTGCTTTGTCAACTTTGATTCCTTTGCTCGAAATTTTGTGACCCAGCACAATGCCTTCTGTCACAAAAAAATGGCATTTTTCCCAATTAAGCACGAGATGAGAGTTTTTGCATCTTTCAAGCATTTTATCAAGATTGGAAAGGCATGACTCGAATGAGTCTCCAAATACCGAGAAATCGTCCATGAAAACTTCCATGGAAGTTTCAAGCATATCTTGAAAAATAGCAATCATGCATCTTTGAAATGTTGCTGGTGCGTTACAAAGACCAAAAGGCATACGCCTATACGCATATGTTCCAAAAGGACACGTGAATGTGGTCTTTTCTTGATCAGCTGGATCAATTGGAATTTGGAAATACCCGGAAAATCCATCGAGAAAACAAAAGAATTTGTTCCCCACAAGTCTTTCCAACATTTGGTCCATGAATGGTAAGGGAAAATGATCTTTTCTGGTAGCATCATTTAATTTGCGATAATCAATGCACACTCGCCAACCAGTTATAGTTCTAGTAGGAACAAGTTCATTACGTTCATTAGTTACGACAGTTGTTCCCCTCCTTTCTTAGGAACACAGTGAACAAGACTCACCCATGAACTATCCTCAATGGGATAAATAATTCCAGCATCAAGAAGTTTGATTTTTTCTTTCTTAACAACCTCCTTCATATTTGGGTTGAGTCTTCTTTGTATTTGAACAATGGGTTTCGAATCATTTTCAATATATATTTTGTGTTTGCAAAAGTTTGGACTTATTCCACGAATATCATAAGTTTTCTAGGCGAAAGCTTCTTTATGCTTTTTAAGTATAGAAACAAAACATTCTTTTTCATCGGGTTTGAGTGCTGAAGATATGACAACTGGAAGATGAGAATTTTCTTCCAAGAATGCATATTCCAGATGATCAGGTAGAGGTTTCAAGACTAGATCCACTGACGGATCTTCAATTGAAGTTTTGATTCTCATATCATCATTGAATTCCAACTCCTCAAAGTTGGAATTTTCTTCCTCAGAAATTTCTTCAGATAGAAGTCTATCTGCATAAATTCAGTGAATTCTCTGTCGAGATCTTCATCACTGATTTGTCCAGACGTTTTATGAGTCTTAATTCTTTCGTCAAGCAACTCATCAATTGTTTCCTCTGTTATTTCATCGATAACATCAATGCTATAACAAGTGTCATCATTTGCATGAGAATATTTCATGGCTTGATTAATCGAAAAAGAGATTCTTTCGTCCCCAACTCCAAGGTTGAGTTCTTTATTTTTCACTCGAATGATAGCATCTGCTGTGTTTAGGAAAGGTCTTCCTAGAATTAATGGAACTTTGCTATCTTACTCCATTTCGAGGATCACAAAATCAACAGGAAAAACAAATTGTCCAACTTGAACAAGCATGTTTTCAACTACTCCAACAGGATATTGGATAGTATGATTTGCTAGACGTATACTCATTCTTGTTGGTTTCAACGTATCGATCGAAAGCTTCGCATACAATGAGTATGGCATAAGATTGATACTTGCACCGAGATCGGCTAAAGCATCACAAGTGATTGAATTTCCCAGAGTACATGGGATAAGAAAACTTCCAGGATCACCGAGTTTTTTTGGTAGTTTATTTTCAATAATGGCTGAGCAATCTTCATTCAAGAAGGTAGCAGAAATGTTTTCCATTTTACTTTTGTTGCTCACAAGTTCTTTCAAAAACTTCCCATAATTGGGCATTCCAGCTAAGACATCAACAAGAGGAACGTTGATACTAACTTCTTTGATTAAGTCTATGAACTTGCCATATTGTTCTTCCATCTTTTCTTTCCTCAAACGTTGAGGTTATGGAATTCTTGGGTTATACGCTTTAAGCGGTGGAGTAGGTTTAACGGTTAGTGTAGGAATTTGTTCATTTTCTTTTGGTTCTTCTTCTACTTCATCCTCACTATCATCATGAATGATAGTGGTGGTTTGGGTTTGGTTGGGTGGTGGTTCATAAGATTGACCAATACGAGTATATACAGCATTTACATGCTCATTCCTCGTTTGAGGTGGACGATAAGTTCCAGATGATGATGGTTTGGGGTTGGTTTGAGTATTGCTAGGCAAGGTACCAGATGGTCTTGCAGCTAATTGATCAAAAAGACTACCAAACTTGGTTTCAAGATCTTGGATAGAAGCTTGATGATTTTTTTGACCTTATTCAAATTTGCTTTTGAGCATGAAGATCTGATTTTTCATGAATTCATTCGTTTGCTTTTGAGCATGCACGAATTCACGCATGGTTTTTTCAAATTCAGATTCTTCGTTTTTCGTTCAATGAGATTGTGATGATGAACGGTTATCATCACGAGAAGATGTTTGACGGTTGTCTTCACGAGTTTGGGAATTTCGATTAGCATCCCTTGGTGGACGATCCTGCCAATCTCTAGAATTTCTACCGTAGTAGTTTCCACTATATCCTCCTCCTCGATATCCTCCATAAACATAATTGGCATCAGCTTGGGGACCTCCCATGGGTTTATCATCACACTCGGATGATGAGTGATTTCCACCACAATGAGTGCATCCCTCACGCATTTCTTTGATTTCTTTTTGGATACTTTGGAATTTAGAGTCGATTTTAGAGGTGAGATCTTTCATCATATCCATGATTTTTGAATTTTCATTCGTTCCTTCGGCGAATGCAACGGATTTTCGTTGAGGTTTTATTTTTGCATCCTTAGACCAATCGAGCTTAAGAAGTACACGGTCTTCTAGCAAATTATAAGCTTCGTTAGGGGTCTTATAAAGGAAAATTCCTCCGGCATCAAGTATGCCTTGAGTTGTGTCATCAAGACCATGGTAAAAGATTTGAATGATATTACCACGAGACAATCCATGCCCATGACAACTTCGGAGCATGTTTTTCATTCGAAGTCAAGCTTCGACAAGATTTTCTCCTTCCTTTTGAGTAAAACTACGAATTTCACCTAAGAGACGATCAAACATGGCCGGTGGAAAGAAACGTCCAACAAATGCTTCTCTCATTTGGTCCCAAGTTGTGATTACTCCGGGGCTTAATTTGTTATACCAAATTTTCGCTTCTCCGGTGAGAGACGATAGAAAAAGTTTAAGGCGGATTGCATTTGCATCGGTAGTTCCATAATGAAACATGTCACAAATTTCAAGAAAATCGGCGAAATGTTTATGTGGATCGGATTTAACTCGACCATCAAATTGGTTGTCTTTAATCATCGAAAGATGATGACCTTTGATAGTAAAGTTTTCTCCAAGATTAACGGGAACAATGGCGGCTGCGTGTGTAGGAGCTACAACCCTATTGGTATCCCACATAGGTTGATCGTCAGCCATTGGAAATGGTTTTTCAAGAAAAAGATTAACGATTGGATGAACTTCGGAAAGGTTTTCAAATGGTGGGTTAATGGTTCTTGGAATTCTTTGATCGGGTGGAATGAATGGAATTCTCTTTTTGTGAAATAAACTTTCAGGGTTAGGCAATGGTGTGCTCAATTCGTCGCTTGAAAAGCGAGTGGTCATACACGAGAAAAACGAGCCCTATCGAAAAGGATTTAAAACTAAAAAAATAATTAATTTTTTTTATATGAACCGGCGGTTGAGATTTTGAACCGGCGGTTTGGATTTTTGAAAAGTTTACCGAGAGCTGAACCGCCGCGGTCTAGGTTTGAATCGGCGGTTTGGATTTTTTAAATTTTACCGAGAGCTTGGAGCGGATGGTCGGAGAAATGGACCCGCGGTTCGGTCCGTTTTTAAATTTACCGAGAGGTAAACCGCCGCGGTTTGGAGATAAACCGGCGGTTTGCAGAAAAAAAAATTTTGAATTTTTTTTTTTTTTTTTTTTTTTTTTTTACAGATCCACGAATACGAGTACGATTTAAACAAGAAAATTATTTAAAAAAAAAAACTTCACAAAAAAACGTGATCAAATCCCCGGAAACGGGGCCAAAAACTTGATGTGCCCGTTTCGAGTGCAAGTTTTAAATTTATAACACGATCTACCAATGATTCAAACGAAACACATACGAGCAAGTATACTCGTCCGTGTGTAGTAAGAGATGATATGGTAAGCCGAGGTCGTTCACTAGGATTTGTTTAGTTTTTAGGATGTGAGTTTTGAATATAATTTCGAGTCTATTCAACGATTCTAATAGCAAGCAAATAATGATAATGTAAATTCAATATATTAAAACTACACTTGCCTAGACTAGTTTTGCACAATTATCTTGATATGATTATGACAATGGTTCCATTTGATTATGATCAATGAATTAGGTGGTGTTCTAATTTGATTAGTGGGTATACTAATCCTATTGTTTCCAACACTTTCAATCCTCGTCAAGATTTTAAGATGACAAAAACAATATTTAAGATTTGATCAACCAAGACTAACACAACTCAATCACTTGATTCGCTTTCATTTCATAAGCAATTGACAACCACACTATTTAGTTTTCCAAGTTTAACCCAAGTTACTTATGAAATGGTCAATACATAAGGTAACACCCTCATAGACAAAGGTTTACAACTAATTGACTAACAATATCTTTTTCAACCCATTACACTATTAGCAATTAACCAAACTTGAAAACTCTTTTGGTGTAGAAAACTTTTAATAGTACAATTCGATCTTAGTGTAAGCTTTTCATGTAATTAGAACCATGGAGTCATAATCAATCAAGTATCATGTAACAAACATCATCTAGGCAAGTGCACAAGGCACTTAGCCACTCATGGCAAACAAAGAAATAACCACAGAAATTATATCACTTGAAAACATGATTTAAGAGTCTTACAAAAGTTGTAATGATGATTACAAGAATTAGGAACACTTATGTGATGATCAACAATGATTCCTTGAATGATTAAGATGGTGAATGATGAATGTAAGCTTGTCTTTTCCTGCATTTTTCTTCCTTCTTTGTCGCCCCTTTTTGAGAGTAAAATGATGATGTTGGTAATTGATAATAGGTAGTTAGTAGGTAGTATGTAATAGGTGTCTTCTCTCTTGGCCAAGCATACATATTAATAAGATGACTCCCCTTGGTCACCAAGCAAAATACTTGAGCCCAAAGTGTCATAAAAATTCGGCACTTGGAGTAAATGAAGTGTAATGACAACCCATATGAAGAGTTAGCTCATTGAAGATAGTCATTAAGTGTGCCAGCAATTGTATGAACCCAAGGTTTGAAGTCCCAACCTAAGGTTCAGATTCCAGCCTAAGGTTTGGAGTAAGGATGGCATGGCATTATCGTCACACGTGAATGGAATAAACAATGAGACCAATAAACACAGTAAATTACAATAATAATAAACTTTGACGTTGTTGAAGCGCAGAAAAAATCTCTGTAGTCAAGATCCTGAGGCAGACTTGAATTTATCTATTTCAAAGATCGCGGCTTCGATCTTTGGTGCTGACGGCACTCATCCTTGTAGCTCTGAACTTCAACTGTAATGGTCTAGTTAGGTTATTACTCCCTCCTAACTAGTGAGCCTTTTTTTTTCTCTGCTCCCTCCTGAATCGACAACTCTCTTAGTCCTCAAACACGTAGCAGAGACTGTAGATACTAAAGGAAGCACAATGGTTGTCGTTCGGGAGCATCAACATATCTCACAAAGTATTTGCATCCAAGTTGGTAATAAGCCTCGATGTACCCTCAACCAAATTGCTGAAGACGAAACACTACTTTTTCTTCGTGCACTTCTCCTCATGATGGTTGCGAGTCATCAGAATCATCATACTTTAGTGTACGTGCCTGTGATTACCTTTTACTTGATGCAATTTTAAAGCCATAGCAGCTCATCGAAGCATAGTATCGTGAGAATATGTCAAAAAATACTCTCAATGCTTCTCTCAAACCAACCTTTAAACGAACCTCCTTAAAATTCATCGACTGTTAGTAAATGACCACATATGGAGACAACCCGATATGACCAACTTGAAAAGGAAGTAAACACCCCTTAGATATTTGACTTAATCTTGTACGATAGTGTGACTAAGAACCTATACTGAGCACTATAACATAACTCCTTAAAGCATAGGTCATTTCAAATACCTATCCAACCTTCCTTAACTGTATATGAACCTCTCTCAAATTATCCACATCTTTGTGTGACACTGAGTACCTCCTTTAAGTGATAGTTAACTAGGTCTTCGTCCATCCACCCCTTGACCTATAAAAACTAGATAAACCATGACTTAATCACTACACCCATGAGTGCCCAAAAAAGTATCTCTGAAAGTTATGCATCCAACCAACCTCTAGACTTTGACATAAATAAGTACACATGCCCATGAAATGTCACGTCAAAATCAAATCAATAATACCGTGCAAAAACCTCGTAGTCATTTTTCTTAACCATAATAATTTTAGCCGTGAACTTTGTATCCCCGTGAATTAGTTATCCAAAATACCACTCTTGACAAAAATATTTAAAATTTTTATCCAATACTTGTGATGAAACAATTTTCGGATCACAAATAATATTTATTCTCAAATCTCAGCCCAAGTTGACTGTAGCAACCGCGACTTTTTCGGATATTTACTCAACCTTAAGCTCGAGAAGATATGTTTATCTAGTTTATGTGTTCACTTTTATGTGTGTTTGTGAGCTAGACCGCACGACACGGCACAACCAAAAGTCAAATATACGTTTTATAAGATAATTTTAACATTTTAACGAAAATATACGTATTTGTAGTCAAATTTAATGGAAAAATACTTTTAAAATTTTTGGGATAACTTATAGATGCTCGAGAAATATTTGTAACACGATTATTAAGTCTCGTTCACGTTTCGTTAAAAATATAAGAAAATTTTCACTTTTAGTCCCTGAGGACGCGCTAGGGTTCACCTAAAGTCCCCAAGAGACCCGTATATATACCCCTTGATAATAACTTTAGGGTTTGATACTTTCTTCTCCAAAAATCAGCCGCCCCCTCCTCTAGCATTTTCCGGCCACCACATCTCACCTCCACCGCCAAACTCTTTCTTGTGACATCCCCGTCACGTTAAACTACCACATGCACCACATATCTCTCACAATCACCACGTTAACATCACCACCGCCGCGTATACCACCACCACCACCACCGTATACCTTTTAGATCTAGTCATTGCTCGCGTTCAAGAAGGTAAGACTCACCGTTGCCATGACGGTGGGGATGAGTAACTCATGGAAACGAGTTGTTTATACGTTTTTCGAGGGTTTTGGTTAAATAAAATTTAAAGTTAATAATAATAATGCTTAAAAAATTGTTTTGGTATCATTTCTTGTCGAGTATTATTGTTGTCGTGTGGGTTATAGTCAAAACGAGGGCACGCCGTGAGTTTTAAACTCACGGCCATGTTATTTGGGTCGATTGGTTTGCGGCAGTGGGTTGAGGCCGAGACCACTAGGGTCTCGGCAATGGGTTTGGTTGTTGATGTTGTTGTATTGTTGATGTTGTCGTTATTATTGTTGTCATTGTTGTCGTTGTCGATTGTTGATGTTGTGTTGTGTTATGTTGTTATTGTTGGAGTTGTTGTGGTCATGGGTTGGTAGCCGAGAGTCAAGGGCCGAGACCACTAGGGTCTCGAAAATGGTCATTATTGTGGCGTCTTATTGTGGTTGTGTTATTGTTGTCATTGTAATATTTGTTGTGTTGTTGGTTGTTATGGTCGACGTGGGGGAATGGTGCCGAGGAAATAGAGCCGAGACCACTAGGGTCTCGGAAAGGAGTTTAGGTGATGTGATGTTAATGTTGATATTGTTGTGAAAAATAGATGACAGAGATTAGGTTAGTAACGTGCCGTAGTCGGCCGTTAATTGTTGGAGTTTGAATTTGCGGCAAAATATTTTATTGTGGACATATATTGTTACATGTGATTGTTTTGAGCAACGTCGAGTGTCGCCGAGACTTCTTAGTCTCGTTGTGGCCTCGACATGACAAAAGAGATATTTGGACCTTACGATTTATATTGGACTATTGAGAAATGAATATTGACTCGATTATGAGTTAAACTTGTAAACGTGACTCGAAATATATAATGACTCGTTGAAACTCAAATGACACTATTAAACAGTAACTTAAAAGTATTAATCAACTAACATATGGTTACTTAATATTTTATATGTTAAAAAGGAAAAGTTAAATGACGCGTAACCCGTTATTTGATGTTTTTGATAAATGGAAAGTTGATGAAAATAAGAGTTATTAAATGTTTCGAGGGCAGGTTTATCGAGATACATTACTTTATTATTCTAATATTGGGATTAAGGATTATGTGGAATCAATGTCGAATTCGATAAGCATCTGTTAATTTGTCCTTATAACTCATTAGAACTTTAAATAAATTACTGGATCTTGGTTCTTGTTAGGTGCTTGTGAGTTTAGTAGTAGAGTCGATTTGGGATATTGGTTCATGAGTCATGTTTGTTTTGGTCATTTGTTTGGCGTGATTACAATTGAGTCATGTTGTGTCTCCACTGCACACCCGATGATACCAAACGCTAGTAACTAATATAGGAAAGAGATTTTGGAATTTAAATGGAATATGCTGAGGATAATTAGCTTTTAGAAACTTTTACATCTGGAGATATATGTTAAAGCGAGTTTATATTATTAGGTTGGGATAATTACTAAAATAGCCCAAAACCCAAATGGGATATTTCTACCCCGGTTGCCCTGGGCAATGCCCCCAGTTGCCCAAAAAAGGGCGATTGTTGCCCAAAAAATACACTGGAAATCCTTCGGTTGCCCCAAAAAATGCCGGTTGCCCTGGGCAACACAATTATTTTCGGATTTCGGGTTAGATAGGGAACCGCCCATTTGTGTTTGGGCTATTTTGGTAATTATCCCAAGGCGAGTTTATATTATTAGGTTGTGCCAAGTCCATGAGTTCCAATACTTAAGAGCTGCTAAGTACCTTGCTTCTGTAGATTTGTGTTTGTTCTTTGCTTGATTGAGGAGAGTTCTCGTAGCCCCACTTTTTAACATGTTTTACCTTGGGGTGGAAATGGTACTCAATGCTTTCGATTTTTTTCATGTTGTGATCTACTTTTTTCATGATTTTGGACAATATGTGTGTTTTGATTGCAATATGTGCCTTACTGTGTGAATTCAGATTGTATAACTTAGCTTGAACGTGCGTAAATGTCTAGTGATATATTGTTAGTATAATTTTGAGAAGTAGCACCCAGTATATCATTTTGGGAAGTGGCACCCAGTACATCATTTGGGAAGTGGCACCCAGACTTTGTGTAGACCAATTATGCGGGATTGCAGCCTGTGATAGTTTGTGATCCTTACTGTATGCTCACATTTGTATATCTTGCTAACTATTGTCCCACAACACATTATTCACAGCATCGTGGGTCAACTTTTAAACCTACGAGCTCACCAACTTTATGTTGACATTTTCGAGTATCCATTTTCAGGTGCTAAGACTGAAGTTATACTAGAAGGTTGAGTACTGGCCTGGCTTAGCAAGACTCAAGGAAAGACCCCTCCGGGTTATATCTCGTGAAGTTGCATTTTGTTATTTTCTAGTGAGGTTGTTAAACTTTGAGACTTAGGTTTATCTTGGATCTTTTATTCGTATCCTAGTTGTGGGAGTTTGCGACTATTGTCTGTCTTATGTTATACATTTAGTATTTCTCTGTTGTAACACCTTGTGTTCTTGACTATGAGGTCATACCCCGTGAATGCCATTCCACTGCGCCATTTTTGGGGTTTGACAGATTGGTATCAGAGACCAAGGTTATATAGAATTAGGTGGTTTAACCTAGACTATAACATAACAATCCTCATGTAGTTTGCATTATAGGAACTACGTGTGCGATTATGTGTATAGTATGACACGAACTGATGATGATAAGTAAATGCAGCATGATGCTATCTTAAAAACACCTGGCCAACGTTTTTATGATAACATGATGCGGCATGGTTATCAAATTCATGGATTGTCAGATAGGAAGTTGAGTGTAGTAGTACGACACGTATACCGACCTATCCTACCTATCTCTTATCTAACGTCTATCAATGTCCTACTTTGTAGAATCATGCCTCCAATAAGGTCGACTCGAGTTAACCGAGGTGTTCCACCACCAAGGGGTGGAAGGACTGGTAGACGAGGAGGTAGGGCAGGAGGTCGTGGCACGAGAAGCGACGATGCCGGCAACGAGACTCCTGATGTTGCTACTATTATCGCCCAACAACTACGGGAACTGTTACCCACTATCATCACCCAAGTTGGCAACCATATCAGCAACCAAGGGAACAACATGAGTGGGAATAATTAAGCGGACAACGATGGCGGAAGTGATCACGTTAATGATGAGAACCATAACAACGGTAACAAGGGATGTACTTACAAGGAATTTACTGCGTGCAAACCATTGGACTTTGATGGCAATGGAGGTGCGATAGCTTATACTCGATGGGTCGAGTAGATGGAGTCAATGATTGACATAAGTGAGTGTACTAGCCAATAGAAAGTGAAGTATGCTGCCTGTTCATTGATTGGAAAAGCATTGACTTGGTGAAATACGCAGATTCAGGCCAAGGGCAGAGAAGCTTCCATAGGGATGAGTTGGGATGAATTTAAGGCATTGTAAAAAGAGGAGTATTGTCCAGAAAATGAGATGCAGAAACTAGAAGATGAGTTCTACCACCATACCATGGTAGGATCTAATCATATGACTTACACGGATCGATTTCATGAGCTTGCTAGACTGGTACCTCACATGGTCTCTCCTGAATCCAAGAGAATTGAGAGGTACATCTATGGTTTGGTCTCTGAGATTCGCGGGATGGTGAAAGCGACTGAGCCCCCTACCCTTGAGAGTGCGATACTAAAATCTGCAACCTTAACGGATGAATTGGTTAGGAACGGGACATTGTCCAAGAGTAGTGATAAGAGGAAGACCGTGAGTGAGCCAAGTAAGCAAGGAGATGCAAATGGTGACAATAAGATGGCGAAATGGGGAAAATGATTTGTAGCAACGAGCTCGGGCTGTAAGGGATATGAAGGTCCTCACCCTAAGTGTGCCAAATGTAACTACCACCACCTGGAGACTAAACCTTGCCTAGTATATTTCAACTGCAATCAGACTGGTCAAATTGCAAGGGATTGTCGAGCAGTAGCCACGCAGGTGACTCCGATAGATGTCATTTACCCAAGAACATGTTATGAGTGCGGGAGCCTGGATCATTTCCGAAACACGTGTCCTAAGCTGAATAGGGCACAGGGACAAGTGCAGAATAACTAGAATCAGGCCTTATTGACTAATGGAAACACTGGAAACAATGGCAACCCAGCTTGTGGGCGGGTATTCGTGATGAACGCTGAAGTAGGATGCCAGAACCCGAACCTCGTGACGGGTATGCTCTCCTTAAACGGATATTAGACTATCATACTGTTTGATTCCGATGTCGATTATAGATTTGTTTCCACTTAGTTAATGCCTCTATTAAAGGTGAATCCTAGTGTCCTAGCTCTTATTTATGAGATTGATATAGTGTATGACCAAAAAGGTAGAAGCCGATAAGAAAGTTCAAATCTCCACCACCTAGTAGCAAGACCTTTGGGTGCGAAAATACCACCCATCCATTTTTGAGCAACCCCAAACTTTAACTAAAATTTTCCTTTTTCTTCAAAAAAAAAAAAAGTAAGACTTTTAACAACTTTTAACTTAATTTCATGTCAGTTCTTGTTTGATGAGATGTGAGATTAAGTTTAAAGTTGCTACTTACCTTAAAAAATTTAAATGATTTTGCTCAAAAACAGACGAGGCATTTCGTGAAACCTAATCACTCGATAGTTACTATTGAACTTCCTATTTCATTGTACCTAGTAGTATGAGCAGAAACTCAAAGATACCTCGCGTGCTTAAGACTAACCCTGGAGTACATCATAAAGACCTAACAGGATTTACCCCTCCGTGACGAATTGAGCTTCTCATAGACTTAACTCCTGGAGCGGCACAAATTTCAAGATGCACGATACTTCTCGAAGAAGAACTCCCAATCCGAATATCATCAGTTGAGAGTGCACGAGCCTGACAAACATAGGACCACGTTCAGAACTTTATACGATCATTTCAAGTTTACAAGTTAAGTCCTTTGGTTTAACCAGTGCCCCCACAAAACAACAATTACAAACTTAAATAAAACAACAATTAAAATAAAAAACTTAAAAACCTAGATTAAAAACTTAAAGATTAACGGGTTCGGTTATTCCATATTTTTCTTTAATTTTTGCTATTTTCAGCAACATCAAGTCTCGTACCAAACCGGGTTCGGTTGGTATCGGTTTTTACAAGTACTCAATATCTTCGGTTAGTTGACGATCCTCCTCCAAATTGATCATCTTGTTTCGTGCTTCAATCTTCGTCGCTAATTCTTCGTTTTTTTTTTCTAAACGTTAACGGCTTAATTCATATATATCATCAATTCGACTTCTAACACCCTTGAATTCTTCTTCCATACTATTCGTTGGTCGTTTGTCTCTAGCCTTATTCCTAACCATTGGTCGGGTCATGTCTTCGAAAACATCAACATCATCTTCTTTGTTTAAATCAAAGTTGACATGTGCGTCCGACGATTGGCTCTCGTCGGCGGCTGACGAAGATGTTTTGGATCTTTTGGCACGCCTTTGATGGCCATCGCCTACCGGTTTCCATTTTAGGGATTCCCTTAAAAGTTTTCAACTCGGGAAATAGTTAGTAAAGTTCCCTTCGATCTCTTGGAACTCAAGCAAAGCCTCTTGTTGCACTTTAGCATCATCACCCCCGCTCGGGCGGTTTCGTTTAATGCGAGTGTAAATCGCGTTGTATGCCGAACACTTTTGGTTAACGTCCCTCCATTTTGACGTTAAACAATCTCTTGTTCTTTCATCCTCGGGCCTTGCACGTCTCTTGACAAATTGTTGATGAACACGTAACCAAAAAGTCCCATCTTGTTGAAAATTCGCTACATCGGGATCTTCGGATATCGCGATGTACGAAGACGTTAACGCCTCAAGTTCATTGGGCAACCATTTCTTTTGTGTTACTTTTTTAACCATTTCTTCAACGCCACCTTCATCACCGCCACCTCGTCCTCGGCCACCACCCCGAGGTTTTTTCTTGTGAGATCGTTTTGATGACCCGCACACTTCTTGTGGTGAAGGTTGTGTTGGTGAAAACATCATCTTGCGAATTTTCAAATGGCATAAAATTTGGGTACATCATATTTGGGTTTTAATTTGGGTAAGGCAAGTGCGTCATGCAGCCGAAAATTTGGTTGTTATTTAGCTCTTGGTCGTTTTGTTGCTCGGGGGCTCTTCTTGGAGGTTGATATGGTGTGTTTCGGCTTGAGCTAAAAGCGGGAATGTTAAATTGATTGGAATTCATTTTTATTTTCTAGTGTAGAATGCTAAAAGAAGGTGTAAAAAAAAAAAGAGTTAACTTGGTAATATTTATAGGTAAATTTTAAACATTATAGGTAAAATAAAAAAGAGTTAAATGATTATTTAATACAAATCTAACCGTTACAGCCACCTTCAACGGCTATATTTTGTTTAAAAATAAAATCAACGGCCGTTGTTGGATCAACGAGCGTTGATTTTAATTGGATTCAACGGGTTTCAACGCTTGATGGGGTGGACCAACGGGCGTTGAAAGGGCAACTAAGCTCACTTCAACGCCCCACTACTCTTGGTCTAAGAGTTTCTTAGCATTGATCCTTATTAAACGTAGGTGTTCCACGTTTGGTTTGGTGCCTATTTCTTTTTTAGGAATCGTAGATGTCTTTTTGTGTATTCTTATTCGCACTGCAACAAGTGTTACATTTACAAACGCTGCTTTTTGATTAACATTGATCCTTTATGTTATTTGAAATGCAACTCGTATTACTTTTTGTTCTATCATAAGAGTTTCTTAACATTGATCCTTATTAAATGTACGTGTTCCACGTTTGGTTTGGTGCCTATTTCTTTTTTAGGAATCATAGATTTCTTTTTGTGTATTCTTATTCGCACTGCAACAAGTGTTACATTTACAAACGCTGCTTTTTGATTAACATTGATCCTTTATGTTATTTGAAATGCAACTCGTGACCTCGGTTTTATAGAAACCTGTGACCTAACAGCGAGGCATCTGATGCAGATATAAAACAACTTTAGTTGGCGACTAAATAACAATTTCCACCAAATAGGAATGTGGTCCAAAATCTTCTAACATACGTACCCCAAGGAAAAAGTTTTATGTTTTTATCAAATGTAGAGAATAAGGATTACGACGCACTTATCAGTGGAGGAATTTTTCATACTATATATAGATAGAAACCGTTTTGGTTTTCTTGTGTGTGTGTGCGCGCTAGCCTTTTTCTTCTCAATTACAATGAATGTCATTGCATCAAGAGATGACAACGACAGGACCACCGGGGAACTGTATGAGGCTCTGTCAAAAGGAGAAGATATGAAGGTATTTGAGATATGTAGATACATCTCAAATGGCCCGTTTCATATAGTAACCATACATAATGACACGGTCCTTCATGTGGCCAGTTTCAATAAGCGTAACAACCTTGTTGTTGCGCTACTTCGTTCCTTACCTGAAAGCCATTTTGATAAACTGACATGGGTAAATAGCGGTGGAAGCACCATACTTGATGAGACAACTACCAATAATGGGACAGTTGAGGCTGCTAGGGAAATGTTACTTAGGGTTCCTTCGTTGCTCACGATGACCAACAAGAGGGGTGAAACCCCTCTTTTCCGTGCAGCTCGCAACGGAAAGACTAAAATTTTCAAATTTCTTTGTGAGGAAGTGGAAAGAGCAGTTCGTAAAGGAGCCGATTTGACGACATTTCTTTTTAGAAACGATAAAGCTACCATACTACATGTAGCAATCCTCAGCCAGAACTTTGGTAAGTTTTTTATTACTTTTTTTTTTTTCTTTTTTTTTTTCTTAAGTTGCAGACTTGCGGTTCTCTGAATGTATAATATATCTATATATGTTAATTATGCACAGATTTGGCAA
Organism: Artemisia tridentata subsp. tridentata; assembly: GCA_021014915.2. Classification (NCBI taxonomy): domain Eukaryota; kingdom Viridiplantae; phylum Streptophyta; class Magnoliopsida; order Asterales; family Asteraceae; genus Artemisia; species Artemisia tridentata. The sequence continues at coordinate 5,065,696 of CP139507.1, read as the reverse complement.
TTCTTATAACTGACAAATATCCGAGATTGATTGATGAGACCGATGGAAATGGGATGACAAGTCTTCAACTTCTAGCAGTCAATCCTTCTGCATTCGATGAAGGAGTTGGGAACAACTTCTTGAAGCGGTTAATAAACCATTGTAAGAATATACTGTAATGTACTTTTTCTATCATAACACTACAAGATATATGCCTTTAGTGCAGAAAAAGGGTAACAAATCCGTTTATAAATGTCTATTTATCACAAAGCTTTCAGATCACTATAACAAAAATGTCACTTGTGCACATAATTTTTTACACACTTATATAAAGCGTGTAATTTTTTTTTAATTTTTTCGCACTCACAAATGTATACAAGTTCAGCACATTTATACGCGTGAAAAATAAATAAACATGTCGTTTTTTACACTTAAAATTGTAAAAATAAAAAATAAAAAAATAAAAAATCACTTTTAGTGTGTAGAAACATAAATTTTTTTAGTCGCACTTTTAAGTGTGGAGTTTAAATTGTACATACTTATAACTGTGATTTTTTTATTTATTATTTTTATTTTTATTTTAATTTATTTATACAATTTTATGTGTGAAAATATATGTAATAATATTTCATGCTTAATTATAAATGTTAAAAATTCTACACGGTTAGATGCAAAAAAATTAACAAAAAGGTTCATAATTTTTAGAAGCGTGTAGAAATTAAAATTAGTTTGGGAAATTTTAACAAAAGTGTGGATAGATGGCATATTTGTTGCAGTGAATTAAAAATAGTTTGAGTCACAAACGTTTGTTAATGCAACTTTTTATGAGTAACATATTAGATTTGGACAAAACATTTTATGAGCCGCAGTAGTTATAATATGATTGATATATATATATATATATAGTATATATATATATATATATATATATATATATATATATATATATATATATATATATATATGTCTTGTACAATTGGGTTTTTTTTTTTTTTTTTTTTTTTTAACACGTACTGATTGAGTTATAGTTACATGAACAATAAATTTCATATTTTTGTCAGACATTGCTACCAGTCCAGAAAAACGCAAAGTGCCTATTATTGAAGAAATTCGATACAATAAATATAAATGTGCTTCGGCAAGAAGACTTGCAAGGATATTAGTTGAAAATGACAAATCATGGAAAGCAACGAAATCCAGATTGGATACGAGTAGAACGAAATTCCACAAATATGAAGTAACCAGTACTAGCACAATGGAAAAGACAGAATTTCCTTCCGGCCCAGACACTCCGTTGTTGTTAGCAACAAAATTTGGTTGCACATACATTGTTGATAAGATACTAAAGTACTACCCTCCGGCAGTAGAACACATCGATGAGTCTGGGCGCAACATTTTGCATGTGGCAATTAAATATCGACGAAAGAATGTAATAGATACTGTTTCCAGTGAGCCAAAAAATCTCAGGAGGCTGAGTGGAAAGATTGATAAAAAAGGATACTCACTATTGCACATGCTCAGTGTAGAAGTGAAGGATAGCAAAGCTGAAGACGACATCAGAAGCCCAGCGTTAATACTCAGAGACGATTTGATTCTGTTTGAGGTACTTAAACATTAGTACTATTTTAAATAGTCGGGTGGTTTCCATATTTTTTATATCATGATCCACAAATTCGATCAATTGTATGTGTCGGTCATCCTGAATCTACTACTACATTTGATCATATTTTTCTTGTTGATGCAGAGGATAAAAAAAATATGTACAACGTTGGCAACACTACAGATAAATTGTGACGGTCAGACTGCTGAACAGATGTTTCTTGAGAAAAATAAGCAGTTACGTGTTGATGCCAAAGAATGGATGAAACGGACCGCTGAGAACTGTTCGATTGTTGCTGTACTCATTGCCACCGTGGCCTTTGCTGCACCTTACACTGTACCTGGAGGTCCGGATCAAAAGACAGGCTATCCACTTCTTAAGAACAACCCATTCTTTACAGTCTTTGCACTAGCTGATGCACTTTCACTCACATTTTCTTTGACATCAGTCATCATATTCCTTTCCATCCTCACGTCTTCATTTCGTTTAAGTGATTTCCGAGACTCTCTTCATAATAAGCTAATGTTAGGGCTCACTGTATTGATCCTCGCGGTTTCAATGATGATGGTAGCATTTGCAGCCACACTTGTTTTGACCATTAGCAGCGGCCGGAATTGGGCAAGTGTTTTCTTGTACATCGTATCATTCTTCCCAGTTTCTGTGTTCGCACTTTCCTATTTACATCTTTACCAAATGCTCCTCAAAGTATTTACTGACAAAGTGTGGATGCTTAAGGAAGCGGTATACCCTACCCGTGTTGTTGCACCACCTCAAGCCGACTTCACCAGATTGGGTTATCAAGCTCTTGGTACTACTTTTATCAATTCTAACCCAGGTTCCATCATTTGATTCACCCAACAAATATAAAATTAAGGGTTGATAAAATGTGTAACTTATATCGTATATTTGGTCATAAAGTTTCTATTATTTCCGTAGTTATAATATTGTATATATATGATAAATTTCATGTATTAATTGTGCTTTTGATATACGAATGATCACACATTCTATACGTACTACAAATGATCACTGTGTGTATAGTGTGCCTACAACTTTAAGGATATACGTACAGTTTTATAATTTCATGTACTGTAAATACAGTGAATGGTAATGCAAAAATATATATAGCAACTTAGAGGGGAGGGAGTGGTCACCAAGGGGTGAAGTTCACCAAACATCATCAACCAATGATATCATTACAAATCAAACACCCCAAATCCACCCCAAAGTTCACCAAATTGGAGGGAGTGGTCACCAAACTACCTTTTTTTTTTTTTTTCTTTTTTTTTTTTAATATATAAAAACACAAACTATTGCTTAATCATAAAGTAACAGCTGAAGCTAATTAAAAAACACTTTGTGAGTGCTATGCAAGGAAAGAACAATAATAAATTAATTAAACTATGCTATATTTTATTAATGACGTAAAGGATTACCTCAACCATGATGAATTTAGATTAGAAAACACTCTATAAATACACTGTGCTACCAAACTCCTTCATTCATTAACTTCACAGCTCGTCCTCCTTCAATTATTCAAAAGAAAAAAGAACATCAAACTTACTGAAATTCATCAAAATGCAATCACAACAGAAAATCGAAGATCCTGGATTAAGTCCAAGCTTCAGCTGTTACTTTTCCGTACAATTATTCATCAAAAAGGGGTAATTTTTTTTTAGCCAAACGGCTATATTTTTTGATTTGGTCAAATTTGACCGTTGGTTTCATCTTTGGTTTGTGCTAATTGCAATTCTCTCACCTCGGCAAAGTTCACCAATTTGGTTTCACTTTTGTTCGGCACCGCATGGTGGCGGCGGTTTGCCAATCGGCACCGTGGTTTGCCGAATGCTTCCCCGCTTCCACTCCCTCCCCCCTTAGAATTGAGAAAACCAGTGTTATGCTTGTATCACGTACAAAACTAGATAAAAATCTATATTCATGTGATTATTAAATATATCACTACAACAAAAGGAAGGATGGGCGACCAGTGTTTTTGCGGGGACTCTTATGTCCTCGCGGAAAGTCTCGCTAACCATTTGCAAAATATTCAACGCTACTTTTTCGCGGGGACACGTCCCCGCCGAAAACACTTCACAAACTTACACATCTTTGACCAAACTTTGGAGCCTTAATTCTTCGCGCCTTTTTTTCCCGCTCTACCTTTCTGCGGGGACGTGTCCCCGCAGAAAGATATAATGCATATTTTTCGTTTTTTACGGGGACTTGTCCCCGCGGAAAAGGTTAAATATTTTGGCTCCAAAAAGGTAAAATTACCGCGCCAAAATTTAGTGGCTTTTTGCGGGGACACGTCCCCGCCGAAAGTATTTCCCGCCAATTTTTTACTTATATATATCGTATAATGAAATTATCACAAAACACGAAAATTCTCACAAAAAACACACATAACAATGGATGGTTTAACGCCGGAACAGGAATGGTCAAAGGCTTTATCACACGAGCTCCTGTATAATGAAATTATACTTCATTGGGGCTGGGAAATTTTTGATGAATATGGTTCTTATGAGAACTGTGCACCGTGGCAGAGAGACAAGATTCTGGAATGGTTGAGGAGAAAGCCGTACTATAGAGAGTATTTGGAAGAGCTAGATGCTGCTGAAGCTCAACGTGCTGCTGAAGCTCAACGTGCTGCTGAAGCTCAAGCTGCTGCTGTTGGAGGTGACGATGAAGCTGAAAGCACGTTGGACCTCAACACCGAATTTGGTAATCTGGAAAATAGAGTAACAAATCTCGAAGCTACGTTTGCACGTATCAAGGAAATGAGAGCAAGGAAGGGAAAAGATGGTGCGAGTTCCAGCAAAGCGGGAAGTAGCCGCAAAAAAAATAAACGGGTTGTTTCGTTTGATCTGTTTCATTTGGTTGTCGAGTTGTTTAGTTTGAGTTGTTTCGTTTGGTTGTCTAGTTGTTTAGTTTGAGTTGTTTCGTTTGGTTGTCTAGTTGTTTAGTTTGAGTTGTTTCGTTTGTTTGTCAAGTTTTTCGTTTGAGAACTCTTGCGTGTTTTAAATAAAATGTTTGCCTTCGTGTTTGTTAATTGTGATATTGTTTCTTCAAATAAGGTCATAAACCCAAACACCCTTTTGGTGCAGGAAATAAGCAATCCCAAACACCCCTGTTTGGATAGCATAAACCAAACGGCCTTTGTGGGCTGCTGTTAACAAAACAGCATAAACCAAACGGCCCTGTTTGGACAACATAAACCAAACGGCCCCTTATGGTTGAATCTTGATGGATACTTAAGTTTTCACAGCAACAACAACATCATTGGAACATTTTAAAGCGTACGAATTAAAAATATAAAGCACGTTCGACATCAGTTTTCACAACAACAACATTTTATTAAACAACAACAATAACACAACAAACAACAACAACGACAATAACAGCAACAACAACAACAATAACAGCAACAACAACAACCTACATACGAAGATTTCCCATATCACCTAGCATGTCATTATAAAGGTCGTGAAATAAGGAAGCTGAATCAACTGTGTGTTTGTTTGGATGCATATACACTTCTAGCATTTTATTGAGTACCATTATCTGGTGATTCAGTTTGATGCAGTTTGAGCACTCTGTATTTCCAGGACTCGATGTTGAAGGTCCTTCAGTGTAACGAGTTGGAGTTATGGATGGTCTTGCGGAATGAGTTGGAGGCGTTGAAGCTCCAAGAGAACCGGTCATTTTGGCTAGTCGTTCCTCCTTCTATAAAAAAAATCGCATCCATACTCCTTTGTCCCACCCTGTTAAAGAGTAAAAACTATTATTTTTAACAACTAACCAAATTATTTATATAACACACAAAAAAGTATGTAATTGTTCACCTTTGATAAAGGACACGCATAGTATTGTTTACCAAGGGAGTAAGGTTTATGCGATTCTCGCAGAATTACGTCTCCTCGTTTACAAGGACAAGCAAAAGCTTCAAATTCCGCCATCTTTACCATGATAACAGTGTGTGTTTGTGGTTGTGAGGTTAAGTGGTTTTGAGTATAAGAGGTTGTGAAGTTGTGTGGATAAGATGTTAGTATATAAGAGCAGGTCTTGGTGGGAAATTTTTGGCGCCAGTATTTTGGTGGGAAAGTTTTGGTGGGAAATTTTTGGTGGGAAAGTTAAACATCTCGGCTCACTCGTTAAACATCTCGTGTACAACCATAACATCTCGGCTCATTCGTTTAACATCTTGTGTACAATGATATACTTGTTTTCGATCCATATAATGAGGATATTCTGTTGCTTTCAAGTCATTAGGAATTACAACCTGTTTCAGGAACGGATGTTGAGAATAAACATCTCGTGTATAACCATAACATCTCGGCTCATTCGTTAAACATCTCGTGTATAACCATAACATCTCGGCTCGTTCGTTAAACGTCTCGTGTATAACCATAACATCTCGGCTCGTTCGTTAAACATCTCGTGTATAACCATAACATCTCGGCTCGTTCGTTAAACAACTCATCGTTCGTTAAACATCTCGTGTATAACCATAACATCTCGGCTCGTTCGTTAAACATCTCGTGTATAACCATAACATCTCGGCTCGTTCGTTAAACATCTCGTGTATAACCATAACATCTCGGCTCGTTCGTTAAACATCTCTTGTATAACCATAACATCTCGGCTCGTTCGTTAAACAACTCGTGTATAACCATAACATCTCGGCTCGTTCGTTAAACAACTCGTGTATAACCATAACATCTCGGCTCGTTCGTTAAACATCTCGTGTATAACCATAACATCTCGGCTCATTCATTAAACATCTCGTGTATAACCATAACATCTCGGCTCGTTCGTTAAACATCTCGTGTATAACCATAACATCTCGGCTCGTTCGTTAAACATCTCGTGTATAACCATAATATCTCGGCTCGTTCGTTAAACATCTCGTGTATAACCATAACATCTCGGCTCGTTCGTTAAACATCTCGTGTATAACCATAACATCTCGGCTCGTTCGTTAAACAACTCGTGTATAACCATAACATCTCGGCTCGTTCGTTAAACAACTCGTGTATAACCATAACATCTCGGCTCGTTCGTTAAACATCTCGTGTATAACCATAACATCTCGGCTCGTTCGTTAAACAACTCGTGTATAACCATAACATCTCGACTCGTTCGTTAAACATCTCGTGTATAACCATAACATCTTGGCTCGTTCGTTAAACATCTCGTGTATAACCATAACATCTCGGCTCGTTCGTTAAACATCTCGTGCATAACCATAACATCTCGGCTCGTTCGTTAAACATCTCGTGTATAACCATAACATCTCGGCTCGTTCGTTAAACAACTCGTGTATAACCATAACATCTCGGCTCGTTCATTAAACAACTCGTGTATAACCATAACATTTCGGCTCATTCGTTAAACAACTCATGTATTAGGTAAAAGTGATGTAAATAATTTTAAAAAGTTTTAAATTAATAAAATATCATTTAGAAAAATTTTAGTTAAATTTAAAAGAATTAATATTCATTTTAAAAGTTTTAAATTAATTAAAGACAATTTACAAAATACTTTCAGCGGGGACATGTCCCCGCAGAAAGGTTCAACCAAAAAAATTAAGTTTCCCTCGTAGCATTTACTTTATCCCGCCAAAGGTTTTGGCAAATGATTTCTACTTTCAGCGGGGACGTGTCCCCGCAAAAAAGCCTAATTAAAATAAGCATTTACATTATGCGGGGACATGTCCCCGCAGAAAGTAATAGCTAAAACCTACCCCATATTAGTTATCAGATCTAAACACTTAGAAAAAAAAAAAAAAAAAAAAAAAAAAAAAAAAAAAAAAAATCCTCAACACTTTTCTCCTTCATCTGCTTTGCGTTAGATCTGCTAAAACCACCACAACAGCGCCATCTCCACCACCACCACAACACCACCATCTCTTTCATCTGCTTTGCGTTAGATCTGCTAAAACCACCACAACAGCTCCATCTCCACCACCACCACAACACCACCATCTCCACCACCACCACCACAACACCACCATCTCCACCACCACAGCACCCACACTCGCACCACTGTGCACATCTTTCCTCCCCCTCTCCCGTTTAATTCTTTTCTCCCCCTCCTCTCCCGTTTAATTCTTTCCTCCCTCATCTCTCATTTAATTCTTTCCTCCCCCATCTCTCATTTAATTCTTTCCCTCCAACCAAGACCAAGCCGAGACCAAGGTTAATTTTTTTTATTTTTTGATTTTCGTTATTTATTTAATTTGTGATTTTTTTTGTTATTTGTTAAGGGTTAATTTTTGTTATTTGTTTTCTGAGTTTTGTTATTTTTTATTTTTTTATTTTTTTGTTAACTTTTTTTGTACAGACAGTACTGTCGAGGGCCGAGACCGAGCCGAGACGAAGCCGAGACCACAACCGAGACGAAGCCGAGACCAAAAGGTATATTTTTTTAATTTTTTATTTCTTTAGCGGAGACATGTCGCCGTCAAAAGTTTTGAGTTATTAATTTGTGTTTATGTGTTTGGCGAGTACACAAAAGACCCGCTGTTTGCCGAGGACCACGTGTTTGCCATCTAGACCAGCTTAGACCAGCCGAGAACACACCACAGCAGCCTTGCAGTATGTTATTTTTGTTTGCGTTTGTGTTTAGTTAATTACTTGTTTCGTAATATGCAGCCTTGCGTTTGTGTTTGGTTAATTAATTGTTAGATAATCACTAGGACACACCACAATAGCCTTGCATTTGTTTTTGGTTACAATGCATTTGGAAAATAATCACTAGGACATGTTAGAATGCGTTTGGGGTTGCTTCTTAAGCTGCAAGGGTGTTTGGTTTACGCTTAAATCCGTAGGGTGTTTGGTTTCGGCTTATATCACTAGGACATGTTATGAGTTTATTTGATTTCGGCTTATATTTCATAAGCTTCAATTTTCTGGCTTATTTGGATAAGTAATATTGTTATGTATAAGTAATATTGTTAACTGCGATATAAAACCATTTATATATGTGTGTTTGATGAATTGTCTAAGTAATTTCATATATGAATCATTATGTTAGCTACGAATATGTTAGTATTGTATGGTATTTGATTGTGTTAGACTATTATAAATGATTTTAGGAATTTAGTGATTAATTTCGGAAAGTCCCCGTCCGAAGTTAATCATCCCATAGAAAACCCGTACGAAATTAATTTATTAGAAATTAATTTCGGAAAGTCCCCTGTTTGGGACTGCTTTTTGAATGTTTTCTCTCATTTAGGATATGAATGCGTATAATTGATTTAGTATTTGTGAAAATTTCGACAGTGTTTCCCCTTTACTCCTACGAATATGTCTTTAATGCACATATTTGGGGAGTTGAGGGGAAATGCTGCCGAAATTTTCTCAAATAGTAAATTCAGTTATACGCATTCATATATGAGACGAAATATTCCAAGAGTGGGTTAGGATTGCCTTCCATAGTTGGATTAGGTGAACAAAACGCACAACTCGTGATTCTACCTTTATGTATTTATGTGTAGATTTTTTTGAACATGCTTAATTCTGAATAATTATTTATTGCATCATTAAAACGCAGTTATGCCAATTGATAAGAGTTGGTTCTCTCAACCTCGTGCTAGCCGCGAATTTCTAAAAGGTCTTAGAGCTTTTTGCGAGTATTGCAAGTCCTTTGTGAATATTGATGGGAATGTTTATTGTCCATGTAATTATTGTCATAACTTTCGTTGGGTAAAACACGAAGATTTGTTTAATCACATAATCTCATACGGTTGGGACCAAAGTTATACGAAATGGTATAATCACGGTGAACCGGATGAGCAGACAGTAGTACCCACCACGAATCAACATGGGAGTGATATGGCTAAGTTCCTTCATGATATTTGTCCGAATAACGAACAAAATGAGCCAACTGAAGGAAATATTGGCGAGACAAGCAACGAGCCAACTCCTAAACGTAACGAGTTTGAAGAGTTACTCGCCACTGCCAACGAGCCACTATACCCGGGCTGTAATTGGATGTCTTCATTAGACTTTATGGCAAAGTTTACGAACATCAAGGTCAAAGGTAAAATGAGTGACACCACATTTAACGAAACCTTAAAATTTCTCAAAGAATGTTTCCCACCCGCTCTAGGATACAAAATCCCATCTTCATACTATGAAATAAAGAAAACATATAAAACGATCGGGTTAGGATACGAATCCATACATGCTTGTGTAAATGACTGTTTTTTATATCGGGGGAAGGGTAATGAAGATTTGCAGAATTGTCCCATCTGCGATGCTAGTAGATGGAAAGACAAGAACATACTAGGGAAGAAAGTTCCTAACAAGGTGTTGCGTTATTTTCCTATCATTCCTAGACTACAGCGTTTGTACAAGTCTAAACACACTGCAAAACATATGACTTGGCATGCTTCTGGGCTGTCTACGGAGGACGCACTACTAGAAAAAGGACCTTTAATGACATGCTTTTTATGACACACATGATATAATGACACGCAAAATTGTAAGTCATAAAAAAACTGTCATAAATTGTAAAATCTAAAGAATAGACGACAGACATTTTTATGTGTCATCAAATTCATGTCATATCTCAAATTTTTTTAAAAAACACGGACTACACTTTCATTTCGCACTCCAACAAAACATATATCCCGCTAACCAAAAAAAACCCAAAAACATTTATCAATCAAACCCTAACCAAAAAATCAGTTCATGAACTCACATACTCTCTTTCTCTCTTCTCTGCGCCGCCAACTGCCACCACCCAAGACACCATCACCGCCACCCGAACAAGCACACCACCACCACCAAAACACTCACCACCATCTCTCCTTCCATTTGACGTGACTCACGCGCTCAAACACCACCTCACCGTCACTCTAGCACCACAACGCGCCACTAAAAACCTTGCTCATCACCTTGTATCATCACCACTCATGTAGATCGAAGAAAGAAGGTACGAAATATGCTATGTATGCGAGAGTTGACTCGGAAACGAGTCAACCCGTGACCAACTCGTCACGTATCTTGATATTTTGGAACTAATAATATTGGGTTTAACGTTTTGATGAATAATAATGATTAAAACTTGTTGTGGTATCGTCATTGTGTCGTGTTTGAGTTTGGATTGGTTCTATTCGAGTCGAACCATGGGTTCAAACCCACGGCTGTGTCGTGGATAATGGTTTGGTGGTCACGGGTTCGACCCGTGGCCCTTGTGGTTCTTTTTATTATTTTTGCTCTTTTCTTGATTTTCGTAATATGTTGATACCGGCTAAAAGCCGAGGCGGGGAGTAGATTTAGGATGAGATTTGTTAATGGTTGTTGTGGTCGATTGGTTGGGGGCTGCCGAGATAGAGGGACAGTTTACCTTTATGGACAGTTTACCTTTATGGACAGTTTATTAGCATTGCTAGAGAATTTCATAGTTCAATGATTTTTTCCACTTTATGGTTAGTTAATGAATAGTGTTGCTTTCTAGTTTAGACCCTCAGTAGGAACCAGTATTTGTAACTGGGATAGCTGCTGTATACATTACTAAAACATTTTTGACCCCTCCAATTGAGGAAACTTCTGCTGTCATCTAACGATGTCTCAAACGTATAAAACTTGGGAACCAAAACTTAGGATGTTTGCAATGATGTGTTTATATACCTGTCTTGATATGTGCAGGAACTGATTGTGATTGATGATCTTCTGTCTGCTTTAATTGGTATTGAGGGGCGATATATCACGATCAACAAAGTTCGAGGAAATGAGGACTCTTATAGCTTCCATCTTGATGGATCTATGGATTTGGCGCTCCAGGCAAGAAACCTCAGATACATATCATATATCTACATATGCATATATATGAGTATGTGTTAATATTTATCCAAATAACATTGGATCAGCAATAGTCCGTAGATTTGTGATCTCCAGGAAATCAGATATTGGATTTGACTAATAATATCTGGGGAGTCGTGTGGTTGTGTGTGCATATCTGTGGATCAGCAATAGTCCGTAGATTTGTTAACTTAAAAAAACACCTAATTTTATTATGTAACTACTTACAATATGATTCTTCTTCAGGTAGAAAATAGTGACTTGATGAACCCCATGAACTCCATATTTACACATACATATAACATGCAACCACCAGCTTGTTTATTTAAAATGAGCCACCAACAATCTTATTCATGAGCATGGTGGTCATCACACCAAACCCTCTAATTTCTCGACAGTTATCAAATTTCAGTTGCCACAACAAGATGGGCAACAGATCACATCTTGACTGTTTCTTATCTAGAAACATAGGAACTTGAAAAATTACCATAATCTGTTTTTATAGTCAATTCAGTAGTATTAATTGTGTATTATCTTGCAGTTCATAGTGTTTATGCAACTGAGAATATATGGATTTATTGCAACCTGCCTTAAAGTACAATGGAAATGTGTGAAGTTAATTACTTATCTTAATTTTCTATATTAACTTTCATTACGTTTGTTATTTTTTGCAGCCAATGATGGGATCGATGCAAGCATTGTCAATAGTGATAAAAAAAGCTTCAGCATAAAATTTTGTAGGTTCAGCAGTTCTTAATCTTTTACAGAGCCAGGTAAATTTCTGAACTTATAGTTGCCTGTCCTCCAAATCCCTTTTTATGCTATTTACCTATTTATTAAAATTTAAACAGGCCAAGGTAATGGCTGGTAACTACTCAATGCGGTCCTTGCTACAGAAGATGATAGAATCTGCAAATTCTGCTTATCTAGGCATACTAGAAAGGTATGCAATTCAGAAGGCCAAATGATATATAATGAAAGTTTCTAACTTCTGCTTGAAATGTAATTCAAAATTTTATTTTCCGTCACAAAGCTGTTACTTTTTGAACTCCTAAGATTTTGTTGGAATACACCTTTAACAAATTGAATAAGTTCTATGTTTCCATCTAGATTCTCTTACTGAGGCAGTTAATTCTAAAATGTGCAGGTGGGTGTATGAAGGAGTTATTGATGATCCTCATGATGAGTTTTTCATTGCTGAGGACAAATCTCTCCAAAAGGTATGGAGATGATCTTCATGACGAGCTCTTCATTGTTGATAACAAATCCTCATCACAAGTTCTGACAGCGTGTTTTATTATAGGATAGTCTCACCCAAGATTACGATGCCATGTATTGGAGACAGCGGTACAGTCTCAAAGATGATATTCCTTCCTTGCAAATTCAGCTGAAACCATTTTAACAACAGGGAAATATCTAAATGTCATGAGAGAATGTGGGCACAGTGTTCAGGTGAGTTTGCGACTTCCCATTATTAAGAAGAGACAAATATAACATTGTTGTTGTTGTTATTACCAACACCACTACTGCTAACACTAATGTATGCTCCTATATTGGCTTGTATATGTAGGTTCCTGCATTGGAAAATTCAAAATTGATGAACTTCGGATCCAATGATCACTATCTTGAATGCATCAAATCTGCATATGATTTTGCCAGTGGCGAGTTACTAAATCTGATGAAGGATAAGGTGTGATTATATTCTGTGTTATTGTAAATTTGGCTTTTATTTTCAGTCTCTCTTGGACCTTGCACTTCGCTCGACAGCAGCTGCAGCAGATCCTTTGCATGAGGACGTTACATGTTCTGTGGTCAGTAACTCTTTTTTGTTGACAAATATTCTTGGAGTTAAAATTTAGCTAAGTAATTTTATCAATATTATGATAATGGGACATGACATTCTGCTTTTAGGACACATGTTCTTTACTAAAGAGATTGAGCACTCTCAAAGATCTTCAAACTAGTGAGGCAGTGTCAGAGACTGATACTTTTGAAGAATCCTTGAGTATTACTGGTGTGGAAACATTTTTTGTTAATTATAAGGTAAGTACTCATCTTTTCTTAGCGAGATCTACGTATTGCAGTTTTTCATTATATATATACATACTGTATTAAAAGCCTATTATTGCTTTTTTCTGCTCATTTTTTTCTCATATAAAAGCTATTTCATCATGTCCATGGGTGGAACTTCTTGTCACAGTACTTATTTATGCCTATCTGATTTAGCAATACATAGAGTTATTTTCAGTGTCCCATTGAGCTAATAAATTAGAGGTGCCAGTTTTAACCCATATCTATGGAAACAGGTCGATCCGGGCTGTATTTTGTTGAAAAAAGGTCATATGTAGGAAAAGAACTGAAAGTACAACTGGTTAAACAGTTCGTAAGTATTTTAATGTGTATTAAAATCTTCACGTTTCCTCAAATCGTTTTATTTAAAAAAAAAAAAAAAAAAAAGTAAAATGGTTACAATTATAAAAAATATTCATGTTGGTGGCCTGACCAGTTTTGACCTGACCACCCTGCTCGTCTTGCCACCCTACGAGTCTTATCACTCTCTATATAAAAAATGGAGATAGCAAACTGGAAACCTTAAATGTGCAGAAAAAAGTAAATTTCTGATTCATTAGTCCAGAGGCATTTTAATTAGTTGTGGATAATGTGCAGAAAAAAGTAAATTTCCGATTCATTAGTCCAGAGGCATTTTAATTAGTTAGAGGTACCTATATGGACAGTTTACCTATATGGCATTTTAATTAGTTAAAGTCTACTGCTATTCTTGCATAAAATGCTGATTTGCCATTTTATTTTTTATAGATGGATGCAACCACTCCGAAGTACTCCAAGGCTAGATATGATGAAATTGTTAAGGAAGTTTCATCTTACTTGAAGAAGGTTGGCTGCTGCTCCTTGATGCCAAATAGCAAACACATTCTATGTAGCTATATATGTTCTACACATTTACCTGTATATCACCCATATATGTTTCTACAATTTTAGAATTTGAAAATAACTTGTAGTTGTATGAAACGCATTGTTTTGATATATATGAAATGCGCTTTTTTGCTATTTGTGTATTTATTTGTATTATGAGATTATCTGTTATTTAATGTGGGGATATTATTAATTTTATAAAAATTATTTTTTTTAAAAAAATTTTGAACCATGACACGCAAAAAAGGGGTTATAAAATAGTGTCATAAAAGTTTGTCGTAAAAGGGTGTCATAAAAGCGTGTCATAAATTTATGACGCGCGAAATGCGTGTCATAAAGCTTTATGACGGGTCGATCAATGACACCAAAAAGCGCGTCATCTGACCCCTTTTATGACACGCAATGCGCGTCATTAAAGGCCTTTTTTCTAGTAGTGACGGTAAGATGCAACACCCGGTTGATGGTCAATTATGGAAGAAATTTGACATGAAGTATTCTAAAGAATTTTCCTATGAAAAAAGAAACGTCCGATTAGGGTTGGCTGCTGATGGTTTCAATCTGTACGGCAACCTTAGTCAGTCTTACAGCATGTGGCCGGTCATATTAACAACATACAATACGCCTCCCTGGATATGTGTGAGAGAGACTTCTCTTATGTTGACGTTGTTAATTCCAGGCCCTAAATCACCTAGGAAGGATATAGATATTTACTTGAGGCCTTTGATTGAAGACCTAAAGATTCTATGGAAAGATGGAGTCATGGCTAGGGATGCTGCCACTGGCACTGAATTCTGTATGAGAGCAGCGCTTTTATGGACTATCAATGACTTTCCCACTCGAAGTAGTTTGTCTGGGTGGAGTGGGCAAGGTTACTTGGCTTGTCCGACATGTAATATAGACACTCCATCTGTTCGCGTGTTAGGCAAAACCGCTTATGTTGGTCACAGAAGATTCTTAAAAACGACCAATAAATGGCGGAAAAATAAACGGGCATTCTATACTCGGGACGATGATCATAGACAACCTCCTAGAAAATTTACCAGTGATGTCATCTTGAATCAACTTAGTAGATTGCCTAAACGTATCCCGGGGAAACATCCAAGTTTTGGGGGTGCGAAGAAAAAACGTGATCCTGTTCGCGAATTGAATTGGACCAAAGTATCCATTTTCTACGAGCTAAAGTATTGGTCTTTTCTTACACTAAAACACAATTTAGATGTCATGCATATCGAAAAAAATATGTGTGAGAGTGTGTTGGGTACTTTGTTAATGAATGACAAATCAAAAGACACCAACAAGGCAAGACAAGACTTAGAAAATTTGCAAATTCGTGAAGAGTTGTGGCTCGTCAACAAAGGAAACGGGAAGTGCTCTAAGCCTCATCCCACGTACTCTTTCACAGCTGAAGAAAGAAAACAATTTTGTCAATTCATCAAAGGTACGCGTTTTATTTCAAAATTTATTTGTTCCAATTCTATTCGCGTATCCATTTCGACGACTTACTCTAATATCATGATTTTTTTGTCAATTCATCAAAGGTGTGAAACTACCTGATGGGTTCGGATCTAACTTCAAGCATAAAGTGACCGACAATGATAGCAACATAACAGGCTTGAAGGCTCATGACTGTCACATAATGATGCAGCGGTTGCTTCCTGCTGGACTTCAAAATTACTTGAAGGACCAAATCACCGCAACACCAATAATTGAGCTTTGTTCATTCTTCAAACAAATATGCGCTCGAACTTTGATGGTGGATGACATGTTGAAAGCTAAAGAACAACTCATCAATATTTTGTGCAGTTTCGAGCAAATTTATCCTCCTGCTTTTTTTGACATAATGATTCACTTGGTTATTCATCTACCCGAAGAGGCTATTGAAGGCGGGCCTGTTTACATGAGGTGGATGTATCCATTTGAAAGATACATGAAAAAGCTCAAGAATTATGTCAGAAATAAAGCTAAGCCCGAAGGTTCAATAGCGGAGGGTTATATTGCTGATGAAGCATTAACTTTCTGTTCGCATTATTTTCGGGGTGTTGAGACGAGATTTAATCATCCTGACCGGAATGAGGATGGTCCAAGCCCAACAAGTCAATTTCAGGTGTTTCGATCAATCTGTAAATTGAATGGCAAGCAATCATTGATCCGGGTTCAACCAGACACAATGAAGAAAGTAGTATGGTATGTACTACACAACAGTTATGAAATCGACCCGTACGTGAACGAGTACGAGAGGTACGCGTTTTATTTCAAAATGTGTTTTACGTAAGTTATTATTCGACGACTTATTCTAATATCATGAACATTTACAGGGCATTTCCTGGCAATGATATACAAGAAGGATTTCCTCGCTGGTTTGGGAGCAAGGTAGACTTATTGTATGTATTACCCTGTAAAAATAACGACTATTACTCATCTATATCTATTCTTAACTTTTTCATAGATTCGTGAATTAAAAGTAAAGGATGACCCAAGTTGTACTTCCGAGTTATTCACTTTGGCTTGTGGACCAGCATGCACTGCAGTCTCAGTCGACTCTTGCGTAGTCAACGGTGTGAAGTTTATCGTACACAACCGTGATTTACGTCGTTCAACTCAGAACAGCGGAATTTCAACTCCTAATCCTAGCGGAGGAATGTATTATGGCCAGCTTGAAGAAATTCTCGAGTTTTTGTATGTTCCGTTCAAGGTTGTGCTGTTCAAAGTCAAATGGTTCGACACTAATAACGAGGGTCGCATAAAACGTTGTACATATAGAAATAACATTACACAAATTATGACAGACCGTGTATCATTTCAAAATGAACCATACATTCTTGCAACACAAGCAACACAAGTCTTTTACCTTGATTTCCCGGGTAAAAGTGGTAGTTCGAAGGCCGTCCAAGATTCTTATCATCGAAAGATTTGGAACCCGGATATCATCGTGGTTGAAGACAATCAAGATGTTGTACATGACAACAACTCATCACATGTCACACTCTCTGCTGAGTTGGAAAAGTTGAATTATAGCACCATAGATATAGATGTCCAGCCAGCGAAAGTTGAGGCACCACCAGCACCAATTATCACTGATGTCGACGACGACGATGATATTGATTATGATGACCACATTCCTCATGATTTAGCATCTGATCATGAAGACCACGTCGATGGTGAAGATGAAGCTGGCACTAATAATGATGATTTTTATCTTAGTGTTAGACCCGTTTCCCAGGTGTTGGGACCCCTAGATGAAAATGGATAAAGACCTCATGTGATTGGTCAGTCAACAAATGTTGTGTTTTAGTCAAACTCGATAGTCAAAATATGACTAAAGTGGTTATGTAAAATATGATGTGCAACTAAAGGGGGGCCTAAGTTGCCATTATGGTAAGTATGTTATAAGTTAGTTGTGGCCAAATTAGAAGGAATGGAACTTGAGGGGCCACTATTGTCATTAGCCCAAACTTGTGTAAGTAAATATCAAGGATGGGAGTCTTCTAGTTATTTCCACCATTTTCTTGTAAGACCGGTTCTAGAGATAGAAAAAGGAGGGAAAGATAGCTTGATGATGATCTAAGAAGAGAAAGGTGAAGAACAAGTGTTAGTAGCCATCTTTAGCTATGATCCTCCACAAGTAAGTATGTAGTTCTTAAGGTTATTGAAGTTATAGTTTATGAGTAAAGTGGGTTTTCATCATATGATCAAGATATGATCATATGATGATATGATTAGGAAGATGAGTATGTTTTGATGGGTTTTGATAACCCTTATTGTGTTATTCATTGTTATGTTCTTAGGTTTTATTATTTATGAAGGATGGTGATGATGATGATGGGAGGATATGATGATGATGATGTTCTTGATGTTATGTAGCTTGGTTTGAGGTAAGTAAAATGATGATAGCATATGTATATGGATTTCTATCATTATGTGTTATGTATGTTTATGTTGAAAGGATGAGCTTGGATTATGCTTATGTGATGCCATGTTTATGGCCTATGTGATGAGATGATGCTATGGGATATGTTGATGTTATGTGCTAGTTGAGATTTGAGTAGTGAGCCATGATGTAAGTGTTTTATGTATATGATGCATTATGTGGATTGAAGTATAATAGTATGTTATAGTCGTTTTACTTACTAAGCGTTATCGCTTACGGTTTAGTTGTCTAACCTTTTTGTAGGTTGGCTATATTTATATGGGAGGCTTGGATAAGTGGATTAAGGATTTGGATATGCAAGAGTTAAGGTAGTATGTGATTAGGAGCTTAGGTAGAATACCGAGCTCGTGTGTAAGTTTGTACCCCCGTTGGTCTTTTCATGTTTTATAAAGTTAAGTCAAGTGTCAAAGTGTATGGTAATGAAGTCCTAATGATTTGATAGCCATTTGGTGGCTCAAAGTATGTTTTATGTGTTTATGGGTTAAGTTAAGGGAGTGTTTGGCACAAGTGTAAAAGTACCCATTTTGGGTAGTAAACGGGTCAAGTGTGTATTGGAACATGTTATATATGTTAAAGTAATGAGTATGGTCGAGTTTGAGGTGTTGTGGAAGTCGTATGTGGCATTTGTCATGAAATGGGTCAAAACGGTTTTTAGTGTAAAACCCGTGATTTTGGAAGTACTATTCCGGGTGGTCAAACGAGAGATGTTTTTGTATGATAATGATTTTATAGATATACTAAACATTTCTGGAAAGTTTGGTTAAGTTTCGAGTCCGGGAGGTCGGGTTTCCGGCCGGAGTTATCAAAACTGAAAAATGGGACAGTAGGTTCTGTTCTGTGCAGCATTTTGGGGTAGATACGGCGCATCTCCTTTTTGAGATACGGCGTATCATGAGATGAGGCGCATCTCCCTTTTGATATACGGCGCATCTCCAACAGTCCAGGTTTGGCAGTTTTCGAAAGGTCATATCTTTTGATCCGTAAGTCGTCACGGGTCGTGCCACCTATCGTTTTGAAGCTAATTGAATGTACTTTCATTTAAAAATAGTCTCAAGGGCTGGTTGTCTACTGATTTTTATAAATGGTCAAAGGAGTAGCAGAATGTCTATGAAAGTCAAGCGTTTCCGCGTATAAAAGTTTAAGTTTTTTGTCTAAGCGGGCACGGGGTGTTACACTAATAATGATGATTTTTATCTTAGTGATGTAGGAGATTGATCTCAAATTGTAATTTGTTAAACGACACTTTTTTGAATGAAATTGTTATCGAGTTGTTAAATGTGTTTATTTATTTATTTATTTATTTATTTAATTATTTGTTATTATCTTTTTTGGTTTATATTGTTATTTATTTGAATGTGTGTATATATATGCGTATATGTGTTTCTTCACTAATTTCTATGTTCTAGTACAGATGGCGGATGTCATAGCTACGAGCCATGGTGGTGATGGAGGTCACGAGCCACCCCGCCCTCTCGGGAGGAGGATAGGCACCAACTGCGAGCGTAAGAATTTCTCCATTATTTTAATTAAACTTGATCATTATTTGAAATTGATAACTTGTTATTTTATGTCACCATCACTTTAATTTGATTACTTGCAGGCTCTAGTTCGAGAGCTCCCAGGCCTAAGCCTACGAAGCCTGGGTCGAAAATAGGGAAAGGCGGGAAGGTGGTTCGCGGTACCACCCAGAACGCAGCCTTACACGCCATGAGGAATGACACAGGGCGCCCGGTCTCTATCAGATTCAATAGGAATGCCAAAGGCATGTGGCAGCATGTAGGCCTTCACGCTCCGTGGTTCTCGAACTTTGTCGGGAGCTTGATACGGGAAACCGTTCCACTGTATTACGATTCGTGGGATGTTGTTCCAGAGGCCAAGAAGGTACACGTGGATAACCGGTTCAACGTAAGTTTTTTTTATCTTTTTTTTTTTTTTTTTTTTAATTATTGTGTTTATTTATTTTAAATGTGTTTATTTATTTAAATTTGTCTCTTTATTTAAGTTTGTATATTTATTTTAATTATATTTTATTGCAGCATTTCTTTGATCTCGCCCCCCACCTTGCCGGTCCAAATGGGGAGGAGATTGTCGCTAGTATCGAAGCTTACCTGAAAAAGATATACAATGACCAAAAGTACAAGCACAAGAAGAAAAATTTTACAAAGGCAGGTGGGGTCGAGAAACTGGACGATATCATGGCAAAGCGTCCCGAGAACATGGCGGAAGATGAATGGGAAAAGCAGGTAAATTTCTGGATCGACACATACTTTATTATTATTATTATTATTATTATTATTATTATTATTATTATTATTATTATTATTATTATTAATAATAATAGTAATAATAATAATAATAATAATAATAATAATAATAATAATAATAATAATAATAATTCATTTATATAATAGTTTTTATTATTTATAATAAGCAGATTGAGCACTGGAGCGACCCCAAGAAGTTGAAGATCGGGGAGATCAACAGCCAAAATAGGAGCAAAATGAAGACTGCTACCCTTCATGGATCACATTCCTTGGCTGTCATAGCTGATAACTTCGTAAGACACTTTTTAATCATTTTATTTATATATATAGTGTTGGGTGAGTATTGATTGATTTTATTTATAAACAGTTGAGCTCCCCCGACCCCGACTCCGAGGATACTCGAGACCATATAGACATGTACAGACACACCCATACCACCAGAGGGGACGCCTGGGAGTCTGAGGAGGCCGAATCCAGATACGTAAGTATAATTTATTTCCAAAAACTCACCAACATTAATGCAATATAATAAATCACGACTTATATATTACTTTTCTTGTTTTTTTGTAACTAAACAGAATGAGATGGTCCGGCTGCGGTCAGAGAGCACCTCCTCTGGGACGCGTATGTCAGATGCGGAGATCCTGAGCCAGGTGATCGGTGGCAAGCAGAGGGGACATATTCCTGGCATAGGTCCAGTTTTACCCGGAGGTGGTCACAGGCCGACTCTGAGCTCCTCACGAGCTCGTGAGGAAGCCACCTCGTTCTCACTGCGCGAGACCGTGACGCGGCAAGGGAACACGCTGCAGATGATTTTGGATTGGGCGAGGAGACAGCCGGGCTTTCCTGGGGAGCTAGCAGCGGGATTGTCGGGGACATCAGGATCCCAGACTGCGTCGCCGGGTGAGTCTAGACCTGCAGGGGAGGGTAGTCGGGGAGCTGGGGGTAGTGGGGGTAATGGGGATGGTGGGGAGAATGGGGATTAGTGTATGGGTCGGATGGGTCACTTTATGTTTGTTTTGGGTTATTGGACATAGTTGTGTAGATTTAGATGAATTATTATGTGTTAGGATTCCCACTAAACTGTTCCTCGCTAGCTTATGCATAGTTTTGTAGAATATCATGTGGATCACGGTTTTTGAACCGTTTTTTGGCGAATTAGGATTCATATGATTATGTTTAGCGAATTTGGATTGTTTAGCGAAGTTGGATTAATATTATTTTTAGCGAATTTTGTTTGAATTTGGTGTTGTTGTATATGTTTAGCGAATTTGGTTTTAATTTGGTGTTGTTGGCGAATTTGTTGTTTTGGCGAACTTGGTGAAATGGGGTAACAGCAGGTTGCATGTAATATATGTTGCGTTTGGTAGGTTTTTTCTGCACCCATTGCGGAAAAAACATGGAATTACCCATTTTGCAGCAATTTGCTGCAAAATGGGTCAGACACTTTTAGCGGGGACATGTCCCCGCCAAAAGAAGGAAACATATTTATATTAAAAATCTTATTTACGGTGACAAGTCCCCGCATAAAGTATTTCGAAAATATTAAAAAATAGGTTTCTGCGGGGACAAGTCCCCGTAAAAAACAGATAATCATATTATATAATGACTGATTAAACATTTTTTAAATTAATCTCCTTAGGTTTCGGCGGGGACATGTCCCCGCGGAAACCCCTTGCCACGCTGGACAATCTTTGACCGGCTAGAAGGAGGTGGGACCCACACGTCGCCGCAAAAAGGAGGTAAAAGTCACCGCAGAATGTATCAGCGACGAGTTTCCCGCGGTGACGTTTGGGCGGTGGCATGTCGCCGCGGAAAGTGTATTTGCGGCGACATGGCGCCGCACAAAGTGGAAAAAAGTCGCCGCGGAATCCAGTCGATGTTGTAGTGTATGTGTCTCAGTTAGTCTATCTCAGCTCGTGTATGTTACAGGGGTAGTATAGGTAAAGAAATTACACGCGTATTTATATTTATGTGTAATAAACACAAAACTTTGATTGTCCAAAAAGACATTACCCACACAATTTAAACTGAACCAGATACAACACTTTGTTTGTAACTTGCATTATTTGTTTTTAAGTAATATATCGAACTTGAAATAACCAATTTTACATTTACATAATTTGTTCGTATTTTACAACCATTGATCAGTTTGTCACGATTTTGGCAATGTGTGTTTTTCATGTACAGAATATTATAATTAATGACTAAAAGCAAGAATACATTGGTCAAAAGTGGGGGCCAAAAAAGCAAAAACATCGTAAGAATGAGTAAACAAGAAACAAAGAACTTAATTATTTCTCCGTAAAACAAGTAACTAAACCAACAATAATTTGAAGTATTTATCGAATTATATATTTATAGATTCTTTTATAATAATTATTTATTATGTGTAACATACTTGAACAATGTAGATTTCGTAACTTTTGATAGACAATTTAATATTTTTTGTAGTACAAAGTTACTAGTATGTTGCATGAGAAATATTTTACATATATAATAACATATATATTAGGAGTATAATTGTTAAGTAGGTAATAAGGTTATGAAAGAATACGATTCGTAAGCAATCTTTGAAAATCGAAAAGAAGGCAACCTAAAAGAAAAGGCTAGACAATTGAAAGAAAGGCATATCTTCACAATTTGGGTATCATTCATACCCCAAAATGCAAACTATCCTCCAACAAATGTTTGCATATTTATTCACCAAGATCTTGCCATTGTTTTGCAATTCACCAAGCATTTCAAACATCATTTTAACAATCTAAAGCTAATCATATTAAGATGGAATCAAAGGGACAACCTGCACCTGCAACTCGAGTTTATCATGACTTCGAACCTTCCATGGAGTGGGTACCTGAAGACGATACAGATACCCTACTTGTCTATCTTCCTGGTCCGTTCTCTTACACTTATTTTAATATTTTTCTTATATATTTATGTTGGCATATAATGAGCCGTTTACATATGATGTTGTTGTTTGCAAGTTTGACAAGGATGTTGTTGCATGATGAGATTTCCTAAATATGGAAAGTGCATGGTCAATTTCATGATTGTGCATGATGTACATAAAAAGGAAATAATTTGCCCATTGGTTTAAGTTTTTCATGGGCCTTATAATTGTTTTGGATCAAAATTTAGATCTGCGTGAAGTTAGCCTATTTTCTTGCCAATATGTTATGTTCTCTTTGTTCCATACTAAAGTTAATACTTGAATTCATGTGAGTTTATATGGGAAAATGTACAGGTTTTGCTAAGGAGCAATTGAGGGTTCAACTTAGAGGAAGAAACTTGATCATTAGCGGTGAACGAAAGCTCCAAGACAACACATGGAGTCGATTTCGCTTGGAGTTTCCAGTTTCTGCAAACTGCGATCTCGACAAAATCAGTGCAAAATTCGAAGGAAACATTCTCTATATTAGACAACCGAAAGTGATTACTTCAACACCAAAACCTGAAGAAGAAAAGCTGACAACTGTTGTAGCACCAATGCCGACACCTCAGAAGCCTGTGGAAGAATCAAAGGAAGGCCCAAAAACCACTAAGGATAAGGCCATTCAAACAACACAATCAAACATGGAGAAAAAAGAAACTGGTAAGTATCAAGATGCTCCTAAGACGAGTGTACAAGAAAAGAAAGAAAAAATTGAAGAGGAAGCTAGTAAATCAAAGACCGATGCAAAAGGTGCTAGCGAAAGCACCTTAGAAAAGAAAACAAGTGATTCAGACAACAAAAACGAGAAGGTGGCTTATGGGGAAGCAGAGATGGAAGCAGATGGTACATCAACACCACCTAAAGTTTATGAAGATTTCAAACCTGCAACTGAATGGGTACATGAAGACGATTCAGATACCTTTGTGGTCTATGTTCCTGGTTCGTTATCTTAAAACATTTCTTTTTCTAAAGAAAAGTTGAAATATTTGATGTATACTGCAGATGTAGTATGACCATATTTACACAGGATGTTGTTGTAAGCACGTTCGACCATTTTCTCTAATTTTTTGCATAAAACTATCCTGAACATAGTCACATAATTCGCAACATTAGCCACGAATTGTGATCCAGTTCATCCGATCCAAAATAGGGTACGAAATCGATCCGGATAGACCGGGATCGCGAATTGGATCGGTCAAGATAGCGTTCCAACCGATCCAAAACAGGGTACGAAATCGATCCGGATCGACCGGGATCGCGAATTGGATCGGTCAAGATAGCGTTCCAGAAATTAGTTGATATTTGAATCGGGACGGAGCAATTTGCGTTCCACTTAGTTCCGATTCGCGTTCCAATTAAAACCGATTCGCATTCCATTTATATTGCATTCACGATTGAGTTACATTAATCAGAATTTCAAATATTTACTTCCATTTATAAAGTACATATATTTCTAGGTAATATACTTTCAATATATAGTTATTTTGAATATTTGATTTGGTGATTTTTAAATGAACAAGATACTGTGAGTTGTTAAAAAGTTATAGAATATTGACATAATTTCATATCATTCTCAGTCAATACGAATTTCACTCCCTGTCATTAGCAAAAAGTTGTAAGAATGGTGTTCGGTAAAACAAGGATTGATGATGCTTGATTAAAATCAATATTTTCATATTTTTATTGTCCTTTGAATCTTGATTATGCTTTTTTAAGTTATGTTACTGATAAATTTTTTTTATTATGCTTCTTTGAATGAATTTATAAGAATATGATAAGTATTATATTATGAATGTTTATAATAATATGTTGATTATTGGCTACATGGGTACATCGTACCACATTACTTGGTACATCGTACTAAAGCGATCTCAAATGAACCTACCCCCCATCGAACCGAATTTTAGGTGCCTAGCAAACCACGATCCCGATCCGCGATCACGTACCGGAGCGATCCCCGTTCCATGTGACTATGATCCTGAACAAAGATAGTGTATCATTGACACAATTTCATCCGAGTGGCAGTGGCCAGTGGGTATAACCGTACCAAAATGGCATACCAAAAAATAGTTTGTGCAGTAGTGACAATCTTTATTCAAGGTTCTGCATGATGAGATTTCCTAAATATGGAAAGTGCATGGTCAATTTCATGATTGTGCATGATGTACATAAAAAGGAAATAATTGGCCCATTGGTTTAAGTTTTTCATGGGCCTTATAATTGTTTAGGATCAAAATTTAGATCTGCGTGAAGTTAGCCTATTTTCTTGCCCATATGTTATGTTCTCTTTGTTCCATATTAAAGTTAATACTTGAATTCATGTGAGTTTATATGGGAAAATGTACAGGTTTTGCTAAGGAGCAATTGAGGGTTCGACTTAGAGCAAGAAACTTCATCATTAGCGGTGAACGAAAGCTCCAAGACAACACATGGAGTAGATTTCGCTTGGAGTTTCCTGTTTCTGCAAACTGCGAACTCAACAAAATCAGTGCAAAATTCGAAGGAAACATTCTCTATGTTAGACAACCGAAAGTGATCACTTCAACAACAAAACCTGAAGAAGAAAAGCCGACAACTGTTGTAGCACCAATGCCGACACCTCAGAAGCCTGTGGATGAATCAAAGGAAGGCCCAAAAACCACTAAGGATAAGGCCACTCAAACAACACAATCAAACATGGAGAAAAAAGAAACTGGTAAGTATCAAGATGCTCCTAAGACGAGTGTACAAGAAAAGAAAGAAAAAATTGAAGAGGAAGCTAGTAAATCAAAGACCGATGCAAAAGGTGCTAGCGAAAGCACCTTAGAAAAGAAAACAAGTGATTCAGACAACAAAAACGAGAAGGTGGCTTATGGGGAAGCAGAGATGGAAGCAGATGGTACATCAACACCACCTAAAGTTTATGAAGATTTCAAACCTGCAACTGAATGGGTACATGAAGACGATTCAGATACCTTTGTGGTCTATGTTCCTGGTTCGTTCTCTTAAAACATTTCTTTTTCTAAAGAAAAGTTGAAATATTTGATGTATACTGCAGATGTAGTATGACCATATTTACACAGGATGTTGTTGTAAGCACGTTCGACCATTTTCTCTAATTTTTTGCATAAAACTATCTTGAACATAGTCACATAATTCGCTACATTAGCCGCGAATTGCGATCCAGTTCATCCGATCCAAAATAGGGTACGAAATCGATCCGGATCGACCGGGATCGCGAATTGGATCGGTCAAGATAGCGTTCCATCCGATCCAAAACAGGGTACGAAATCGATCCGGATCGACCGGGATCGCGAATTGGATCGGTCAAGATAGTGTTCTAGAAATTAGTTGATATTTGAATCGGGACAGAGCAATTCACGTTCCGCTTAGTTCCGATTCGCGTTCCAATTAAAAGCGATGCGCGTTCCATTTATATTGCATTCACGATTGAGTTACATTAATCAGAATTTCAAATATTTACTTCCATTTATAAAGTAGATATATTTCTAGGTAATATACTTTGAAGATATAGTTATTTTGAATATTTGATTTGGTGATTTTTAAACGAACAAGATATTGTGAGTTGTTAAAAAGTTATAGAATATTGACATAATTTCATATCATTCTCAGTCAAAACAAGGATTGATGATGCTTGATTAAAATCTAATTTTTCATATTTTTATTATCCTTTGAATCTTGATTATGCTTTTTTAAGTTATGTTACTGATAAAACTTTTTTATTATGCTTCTTTGAATGAATTTATGAGAATATGATAAGTATTATATTATGAATGTTTATAATAATATGCTGATTATTGGCTACATGGGTACATCGTACCACATTACTTGGTACATCGTACCGAAGCGATCCCAAATGAACCTACCCCCATCGAACCAAATTTTAGGTGCCTAGCGAACCACGATCCCGATCCGCGATCCCGTACCGGAGCGATCCCCGTTCCATGTGACTGTGATCCTGAACAAAGATAGTGTATCATTGACACAAATTCATCCGTGTGGCAGTGGCCAGTGGGTATAACCATACCAAAATGGCATACCAAAAAATAGTTTGTGTAGTAGTGACAATCTTTATTCAAGGTTCTGCATGATGAGATTTCCTAAATATGGAAAGTGCATGGTCAATTTCATGATTGTGCATGATGTACATAAAAAGGAAATAATTGGCCCATTGGTTTAAGTTTTTCATGGGCCTTATAATTGTTTAGGATCAAAATTTAGATCTGCGTGAAGTTAGCCTATTTTCTTGCCCATATGTTATGTTCTCTTTGTTCCATATTAAAGTTAATACTTGAATTCATGTGAGTTTATATGGGAAAATGTACAGGTTTTGCTAAGGAGCAATTGAGGGTTCGACTTAGAGCAAGAAACTTGATCATTAGTGGTGAACGAAAGCTCCAAGACAACACATGGAGTCGATTTCGCTTGGAGTTTCCAGTTTCTGCAAACTGCGATCTCAACAAAATCAGTGCAAAATTCGAAGGAAACATTCTCTATGTTAGACAACCGAAAGTGATCACTTCAACAACAAAACCTGAAGAAGAAAAGCCGACAACTGTTGTAGCACCAACGCTGACACCTCAGAAGCCTGTGGATGAATCAAAGGAAGGCCCAAAAACCACTAAGGATAAGGCCACTCAAACAACACAATCAAACATGGAGAAAAAAGAAACTGGTAAGTATCAAGATGCTCCTAAGACGAGTGTACAAGAAAAGAAAGAAAAATTTGAAGAGGAAGCTAGTAAATCTGTTGGAAATAGTGTTGAGTAGTATTAAATTAATACTTTAGTGTAAATATTAGTTTATTGAAAAGTAGATTGATTGTTTATTATTGTGTTTGTTGAACGTGTAGTGTGATGGGGGAATGATTATTATATTTGTGAAGAATAATGAAAATAGTGAAAGTTGAAGAGACTTTTATTAATTCTTTAGTTTTCTCTTCTATTCCAAGTGATTACATGCCATGCTATTTATACAAACCATTGTCGGTTGATTAAGTCGGTTATACCGACTGGACTTTTCTACATCTTTCTTCTTTAATATCTTGACAAGCATCACAAATATCTAAGATATATTCTAGAAATACATTATTATTTTTAACAAAATCAAAGACCGATGCAAAAGGTGCTAGCGAAAGCACCGTAGAAAAGAAAACAAGTGATTCAGACAATAAAATCGTTTCCAGGAGGAAAATAAAATCGTTTCCCTGATAGTGCATCACTTTCTGGTGCATAGACAGCTGATCCCATTGAAGTCCGTATATCCGGGTTAATAGCATCACCAGGAACAGGCAATTCAATTTCAACATTTGTTGCAGTGCTGCAAAGTCATAATATTTTTATGAGACAAACTGAATATATTCAGATATTTGGGATTGCACAGTTGATTTTTTTTTTTTTTTTTTTTGTATTTTTCTATTTCATATGTTTCCATTTGACCCGTTAGGAACAAATCATAACCCAAATCAACCCATTCATACGTAAGTGGCGTGAAATTGTTCATGTCCAATATATATCTATTATACGGTTCTTCATGTTATAATGGAAAAACTATATACCTGCGCTCCTTGAATTGGCTCCGAGCTTTTACCGTAATTTCCACACGGCTTTTTGAATGTCTTTGAACGTGAGCTTCTACCCATATGAGAGGCTTTACCTGAAAAGAAACCGTTCATATCTATATAAATCAAGATAAGGGCGAAGAGTTTGTCGTAGAAATAAAAGAATTGTGAGATCAACCTGAGTACTAAGTCGATATGTCATGAGGTCAAAAGCTCCATCAGGAGGGACAAATGATATCGTCCGATCATTTTCAAAACGGGCCAATCGCACACATCTACACCAAGTTTGTACATTGGCTGAAAACCATATAGAATACACCCATATATATGTGGTAGATGTGACAAGATAGGTAATGCTTTGTACGGGTCACAACTCGTCGGGTCGATTGGGTTTACCATCATTTCGTCAAGCAACTCATACTGCTTGAGACCATAAGCTATCAGTGAACTTGTTTCCTTCCGATTATGGGAACAAATATTGTTAAATGTTCATACCACTACAACAAAGTTATCTCTAAGTGATTCCTCTTCCAACTCCTCGAAGTAATGCTTAAATACCTGTTGCCAATAACGATAACAATCTGATAAATATTGAGTCATCTAACTCTATAGCGACAAACAAGAAAAACTAATTTAGCTACAAAGTAGCACTTACATCAACAAGACGATGTAGAAATAGGAGAAGACTGGCTGCATTACAGTTCTGCCTCGTAGCAGTCATTAAATATACATTGTTATGTTGTATGAACATATACGTGACACCATTATCATACACAACTGGATCTTGTGTATCTGAATCACCCTGAAGTTCATCAAAGAAGGAAAACATAAGTTCATAAGATGTTATATTCGTACTTTTCTTATTAGCAGCAAGTTATATTCAGATTCATGTTAAATAACTCCATTAAAAACCAAACAGAAATATGAAACTGATGCAAACAAAATTAAAGAGAACAGAATTTCATCCAAATCTTATTGGTTTAATGACACGTAGTTAGCTCAATCAACCTACTTCAAAGATTTTCAATTCAAACAGAATTTCACGCACCATGCCCGATCAAAACAAACATCATTTTTCATCATTGTCGATCCTACTCCTTGGCAGCCTCAATAGCAGCAGGAGGTGCAGCACCACCTGTTGTTGGTCTGTTCATCAAAAAATAAATAAAAGTTTAGCTTCAAAACCAAGGGAAATGGGTGAGACATGTTGGTGCAAGGATACTTACAGGCCAACGAACACTTTAAAAGCATCATAGATTCCCCATTGAGCTCCAGTGAGAGTTCCAATCACTAAACCAAATCACATCCATTTGCGAAGAATCACTTTGGCAGGTCGATGAAATTGATAAAGTTTTATATAAGCTATGGAACTTGACTCCAGTTTTTATTTAGTACTCCAACTCGAATGATATGCAAAACAACTACTTTTTTAGTTTAAAAAATATTCACAGGCATCCGTATATGTACATGTACATTCATACGCACATGCAATAATGTAAGTAAGTTTTCCTCATAGTTGACACATGAAAATAATGTTCTAATTGCTTCATTGATAATTCCCATTAAACTTGATCCTGCAAGCATGTACAGATAAAAACCTGTAGCTGCTATAAAAATGGTTTACTTATCTATGTTCCTATCCTGTTTTGCTCTTTATAGTGTTCCTAATTCATTCCAACTATTGCTTGTGAAAAGGGGTTTACTAATTGCTCAAGGTTCTAGTGTTACATCAACATGAAACCAACCCAGAAACTAAAAATGATAACTCTTATGAACTTAAATCAACCAAATCCTGGTAGTGAGCAATTTCGAGTTTTGAAGATCAAAACAATATTATGTACTAGTTATATATACTTGTACTTGAGATGGAGTCCATACTACTTGATTAATCGCATTCATAGCAGCCTCTCGGAATCCTTCAACAGAGGCAAACCATTGTTCTGTTGCCCTAAAAATTGTAGGCTTTTTTGTTCGCCAATCTTCTACTGCTAGGCTTAATGTCACCAAACTATAACACGTTCCAAAAGTCTAACCACTAATTTAACAACGCGATAATGGTTACTGTTATCCGACATTAGCCTACTTCTTCCACACAAATTACAACACTGAAATTCTGCTTCAAGTCAAAAAGCAAGTTTTCAGGTTATGCATATCATAAGCATGTAGTGGGATATTGTATACAAAGAGCTTATAACAGATTATAACTAAGTAAACTAACACTGTAAGACACATAACAAACCAAACTACTCATCATTTCAGCAAACTCTACAATGACTAATGAGTAACATTTGAGACAATATAATGTTACTCTCCTACATCAATACAACTAAAACGAACTTAGCCTACCAGCAGGAACGAACTTAGCAGCAGGAACAATAAGCTTAATAGGACCTACAATTACATTCCCTGTGCTAACCCAAGGGATTTAATACTAGTTTGGCTCAAACTTATTACCGTACATTTTCTAGTTTAAACTTATTGCTGTACATTTTCTAGTTAGCGAGTTATCTACTTTTCACCTTTAACAATTCATTCAAATAAAAATTAGAAATATCGAGAAAATTGCACATTAATCTCGACTAAATTGCATATTAATCAATCTAAAAGAGCCATACCAGGGGCAATGTAACCATAGGACCCCGCAATCACCGACATTGATTCATCACAATGGATGAGCTTAGCCACGCCAAAATCTGCAACTCTTGCCTCCATCTCACCATCCAACAAAATATTGCTCGGCTTCAGATAAAGTCAGAAATGAAAAGTAACTACATACAAATGAAATGAAATGAAAACGCCTGTCCGTAACTACATACAAATGAAATGAAAATTTACAAAATCAGAAATGAAAAGTATACCGACGAGCGGCGGACGGTGACCGCCGGAGATATTAGTTTCTGTTCAGGTAAAATAGTCAACAGTATTAACGTCTTCACATCACATTTCATTATTCCTCCGAAAATGTTTACCAAAATTGCTTTCACTTTGTCATCTGATGTCAAGATCTTGAAAGCCTCAACAACCTGCTCAAGTTTTTTCCGGAATTATTATGTGCCAGTAACTTATAAAATGCCATTAATTAATTTTGTTACTTCAAACAAATACTTACCTGTCCTTCAGAAGCATTTCCACCAACATCCAGAAAATTGGCAGGTGTTCCTCCATGTAACTTGATGATATCCATGGTGGCCATAGCCAATCCAGCACCATTCACCATTACTAAAAAGGTAAGACTTTCACACATTACTAAAAAGGTTCAATATTGTATAAGAAGTATTTGGGATCAACCAACCCGAACCATTTTGACCCACCTAAAGACTATCCATTAGACATGTTTCTACCACCTATATAAAAACTGAGACAAAAGTGTGAATGAAGAGGATAGCCGACAAACCTGAATGAGGGCAAAGACCATAAGCACCATAATGGCGCCAAACAAGAATGGTCCCAAGAAATTGAAGTCATATCCTCTTTTTCCGGCCCAAAATGTGAATAAAGTGAGACTCACAACCACCACTGCGGTCAAAATTACAGCTTCCAAGATCACCTTCCCTGCAATGTTGACAAACATATTGAGCATCTTGGAAAATGCATGCGGGTATATGTACAGTTATGTAACGGGGAAATAGCAACGGTCCCACAATCAGAAATGAAAAGTATACCGACGAGCGGCGGACGGTGACCGCCGGAGAGTGAGGTTCAATCGCCGGAAAAAAAAAAGTGATGTTAGGGTTTTGCCCCGCTTGTAATCAGAAATGAAAATTACACGGATGTTCAGTGTTCGTGGAGTCCGGTGGAGGTGGCGTCGGATGGCGGTGACGACGGGTTTTTGGGTGGTTGTGGTGGTGTGAGTTGTGAGAGGAGAGGGCTGTGAGATTTATATTATTAGTTGGTTTAATCAGTAAGAGTAGAGTAGAGCAAGTATAAAATTACCAAAATATCCCTGTAAACACAACAGTACTGTCACTATTTGGTCGGTGACGTGGCATCATGTGGTTCGTCGGATCAGTTGCCCTGGTCTAAGGGGAGAATTTTGTGAGATCGGGTCGGATAGTCTTAGCACTTGGGCAACCGGGGTATTTTAATAATTATACCTTTAAAATTATTTTTAACACTCCACCTTAATGTATTTCGATGTTACTCCGAGCATGTTGCGCAGGAACCATCGGGGTTAAGTTTTGTTTTGTAGACCTACTTAACTCCAATGATTTCTTTATCTTTGGGAAGATCAACTAACTCCCATGTGTTGTTCTTCTCGATCATTTTAATTTCATCATTCATCGCCATCACCCATTTTTCGTCTTTGGCTGCAACTTCATAGCTATCAGGTTCTACAGATGTGAAGTTACAAATTTCAGGGCAATTCTCATAGATTTCAGTTAATGCTTTGACTCTTCCAGGTGCTGACTCCGGACTTGAATCTTCTTGCACCAAAGGTAGTGCTGATGACGGAGACGTTGGTGTAGCTGGACTCGTTTCGCCTGTACTTGTACTTTCTTCTCCTCCAGAATGCTGAGTTTGTGGTGATTGTTCAGCTGGAGTCTCCATAGATATCCGTGGTAGATATGCTTGTTTTTCAACTTTGTCTTTCTCCCAATTCCAAGAAGCGTCTTCATCAAACTCCACATCTCTGCTGATCACGAGCTTTTTGGTCTTCAAGTTATAGACTCGATAGCCTTTTGATTTTGAGCTATAGCCCATGAATATTCCTTTATCCGATTTTTCTTGGAGCTTGTGACGTTTCTCCTTTGGAACATGGATGTAGCAGATACATCCAAATACTCTTAGATGTTTTGCTGAAGGTTTCTTTCCACTCCAAGCTTCAATTGGAGTTTTATTTTCCACAGCTTTAGTTGGACATCTATTTAGCAAGTATACAGCCGTGTATACAGCTTCAGCCCAGAAACTGTTTGGAAGGCCTTTTTCATGTATCAATGTTTTGGCCATTTCCATTACAGTTCTGTTTTTACGTTCAGAGACACCATTTTGCTCAGGAGCATAACCAACTGTTAGTTGGCGATTAACTCCTTCATCTTCACAAAATTTATTAAATTCTTTAGAGGTGTATTCCGTTCCTCTATCGCTTCTTAGTGTTTTTATGAAATGACCAATTTTCTTTTCAACGAAAATTTTAAAATTTTTAAATATAGTAAAAACTTCTGATTTTTCACGCATGAAATAAACCCAGGTCATTCTAGAATAATCATCAATAAAGAGGATAAAGTACCTGGATTGATTTTGAGATGGGGTCCTCATTGGTCCACATACGTCAGTGTGTACCAACTCTAGTATTTCCCTTGCTCTCCAAGCTTTGTCACGAGGGAAAGGTTTTCTATGTTGCTTGCCCATCATACAGCTTTCACATGTGTCAGTGATTTCCTGTATGCTTGGCAAGTCCCTCATCATATTTTTCTGTTGAAGAATTTTTAGTGCGTGAAAGTTGAAGTGGCCAAATCTTCGATGCCATAGCCATGATTCATCTACTTGAGCTTTCATGGCTATGTCTCTGATATAATGCCAGCGAAGCGGATAATTTCTATTTTCCATTCGGACTTCGGCGATTAATTTGTTATTATTTTTCTTATCACGAATGACGCATGACTCATCTTCAAAGTGAAGAGAGTAGCCATGCTCCATCATTTGTCCAACACTTAGCAAATTACTTGCTAGGCTTGAAACTAGAAGAACATCATTAATGGATCGAGTACTGTTATTAGTTTGAACAGCTATCGTACCTTTTCCTTTTGTATCAACGAGTGCTCCATTTCCCAATTTGACACGGGACTTTACTGTTGTGTTGATGCTGCTGAATAGCTTCTCGTCTCCGGTCATGTGGTTACTGCAGCCACTGTCGATGAACCAAGTATCTTCTTTTTGCTCGTTCGCAACATGACACGCATAGAATAGCTGCTTGTTGTTTTCCGGTGTATCTTCGTTTTCTTCCGTGTAGTTAGCTCGAAGATTTGTTTTAAACGACAATCTTTCTCCAGATGTCCAAATTTTTTTGCAGTTGTTGCATTTTTGTTTTCCTTTGTGGAAACAATCTTTTTCCAAGTGGTTTGTTTTTTCACAAATACCACATGGAGGATAACTTTTTCTTTTTTGGTTGTTAGCTTTAATTTTAGTTAAAAGTGATGGTCATTCAATCTTATTAGAACTTTGTGTAAATATGGGCTTGCATTAGTTTAAGTATCAATTGTAAAAGCCCAACCCATGTGCAAAAGCCCACAAGGCCCATGGAAAGCCTTTAGGGCAAATCCTTGTAATATTTAAGGAACATTATCTCTTCATTTGAAGAGTGGTTCACTGTGTGTGTTATATGTGAAATACAAGAAAAGGCTTAAACATCCATCTTCTCTATATTATATGATCCATATTCACACCTTGTCCCATCTCATTCTCTTGTGATTAACGAGCAACATATGTGTGATAAAGAGTGATTATCGGTCACAACAAGTGGTACATAAGCCACAACTCTCTCATTTAGCAAGGGGTGCAAGTGAGAGAGTGTGTGTGTATTTCCTCTTTTCTCTCAATCTAATATACATACATTTCCAGGTTTCATCTCCACTGCCACCATCTCACCTCATCTATATTTCCTCTCTATCTCATCTCTATTATTCTCTTCTTATTGTTCTTGCTGCCATTCGATCTCTAGTGTATATGTGGTATGATAAAGTAGGATTTCTACCTCAACAAGTGGTATCAACAGCCGGTCAACGAGGTAGGAAGTTCTTTGAGTTCGAATCTTGTTGAAAAATACACTTGTGTTGCGTTTTTTATCTCTTAAAAACGTGGCCTTTTGTATTTCTTTTGGCTACTGTACTCAACATCAAAAGAACTAAGGAGTATTTTTGTTTGATCTTAGAATCTAAAACATTCATTGTTATTTTTCTTTATATAGAAAAGTTACAATTTGTGTTTTATATTTCTTTTCGATCTATACAAAAATCAAAGGCAGTAAGTTGTGGTTATTTTATGTTCCAACAACTTGGTTTGGAAGATTTTTGTGTGGTTCTTGGTTCACAGATCGTATAATTGCAAGAAAGAATTATAAGATTGTGTTTTTGGATACTTTAATTGGAATATCTTTGATATTATATTGCAAGTTGTTGAAAAGTGGTAAAAAGTGGTCAGGAATACTTGCTAGTTGGTGAAAAGTTGTAAGATATCACGTGGGCTCAAGTACTCAAAAGTCAAAAAGTGGAAAAAAGTGAAAAGTTTCGAAATTGCACAAGATTCTCGCAATTGCAGTACTCTGTCGAAATTCAGCTTATTTCTCGCAATTCACGAATTCTGTCGCAATTCAGCTACTGTCTCGCAATTGATTCTGTCGCAATTGGTCTATCGGAATTGGTCTCTTTTATCGAAATTGGGTCTCGCAATTGGCAAACCTCTATCGCAATTCAAACCTTATCGCAATTCAAGGGCTGTTTCGCAATTCAAAGGTTTTCTAGCAATTGTATATCGCAATTCAAGTTGAGTCTCGCAATTGGAGCTATTTTATCGAAATTGGTCTCGCAATTCACATTTTGGACTCGCAATTGATGCAATTTTGAGAATTGGCAACTTCAGTCCTTGTACTTTTAGCTGCCTTAAGAGATCTTTCGGATTTGACACTTTTGGCCCTCGCAATTGTGATTAAAAGACTTCAAAGTTAGATAACTTTTAAGGATTTGATTTGAACGTTGTCTTTTTATGTCAAAACTTCAAACGGTTATAACTTTTGAACCGTAACTCCGTTTTCAGCGAAACACCTGTCAAAACAACCCAAGTTTCGAGGCCTGAAAACGCTCCAGAATGAAGTTATTGAGGTTTTAAGTTTCCAGACCAAAAATCCACCGTAACAACATGACTTCACAACAACAACCAAGCTTAACCTTCAACAACAACATCTCCTATTTCGTTGCAAAGATCCTGAATCAACTTTATCACACCGCAAGCAAATGGAATCAAGTTCTCAAGCGGGACAGATGTCTCCAGTTGTGCAAAACGCTATTCATTCGAAGGAATGTTGTCTTAATAACTTTCAAGGAGTTAAGAGTCAATGTCTGACAATCTCTAAAGCAACGTCACCAATGTTGAGTCCATATTTATTCAATCGAATTTCTGGAAGACTCTTCGGATCTGAAATGAATTTTGAAGAATTCAGAGAGAAACTCCTGCACAACATATCTCAAATTGAGAATCAAATTGAACAGGGAAGTGATTGCATTGAAGCCTTTCAAGCACTCCAGACGCAGCTTAAATGGTTTCTCGACTTTAGAGTCAAAAATTCTCCAGATTATGAATCAACAATAGAAGTATGGAGTAAATGCGTCAACAGACACGTGGACGTGGAAACGTTTAGACTCCAGTTGTTTAGTAAAATGAAAACACTGGAACGGGTGCTTACTTCAAGATCACTTCATCTGAAAGAGATGCTGAATGAGAAGAAAGTGATAGAACGGGAAAGGGAGCAAACTGTAAGAGAAATGCTATTAAAGGAAATTGTGGGAAAGGAAGAAGAGGCAAACAAGGATGAAGAAAAGGTCGATGAGGGTACATCATCTGATGATAGCTCGGTGTTAACGGGAAGTGAAACATCGTCAGAACAGCAGGTCAAAAGCAGCAGTCCAAGATACGATTCGGATACTGAGGGTACACACAGGAATGAAGCTGTTTGGGATACTGAAGCTGACCACATCAGACTTTCATCCGACATAGCAATAGTGGCTACGGTACAACATTCAAACGATCATGATAATGTTGATTTGTTCGAGAATATGTTTGTTCATGACAAGACACATTCTGCGCATCCTGAGTCCATCAGTGACACATATGTGGTGAATCGGTTTGATAGTAATATCACTCCTACGACTCCAGATATGGATCCTAATGTAGGTGAGCCTGCCCAGGATGGATCTTCTCATGATCAAGATCATGCCATATTTGCTTCTTTAATCCATAATTTCAAACATGAACTTGAAAAGTGCAAAGAGGACAATCGCAAAACTAAGCAAACAAACATCTTATTGTCCAATGAGCTTGAAAAATTAACAAAAAGCAAAGACACTGAAATCTCAAAACTTAAAACTCAAGGTCAGAAATATGTGGATAGAAATTTGGGCCCCGCTAACAAAAAGGTCCAAGAGCTTTTAAAAGAGAATGGTGAATTAAAAATGAGGTACTCAATGCTTCAGGAAAACACTTCAAATCTTAAGATTATTAATTCAAAACATGAAAAAGAAAATCAAGAGTTTTCAAAACAAGCAACCAATCTTGAAGTAAAACTTCGTAAAACAGACCAAAGTGCTCAAACTCTTAAAATGATGATTCCTAAAGCTGAAAAAGTTCATAAGGGAAAAACAGGAATTGGTTTTGAAAATACAGATCAGGTTGAACATAAATTTTTGCCGAATGATGCTCTGTTCATGTCAGAAGAAGATGAAAAATTGGCAGAGGAAAAACGCTTAAAAGCCAAAAAAGGAAAAAGCCCACTCTCGTACCAAGGCTTTGTGTATGGTTGTATACAATTGTCAGAAATACCAAAACCACCTTTAAAAAGAAAAGAAACAAATGTGAAAAGATTTTTCAAAGAAGTTCAACTTGCTACTTATGATGCTAAATTATGGCAAAATAAAGCAAGGAAACAGTTTTGTAATCTTAAAAATCACATTGAGCACACGTTAAAGGTCATTTGGTCAAAACAACAATACACCGAAAGTGACTACAATCGTCTCATGTCATCAGACGCTTGGTTAAAAAGGGAAGTTTGTAAGTATTTAAAAGATGAGATTGAACCTCTTGTGAAAAACATCAATTTCAGTTTTGAACACTTTGAAAAATTTCTTGTCACTGAAATGAGAGAAGATTTAAAGTACGTCCATTCTCTCGAAGATGAATTTGATGCAAAATGCTTAAATCTTGATATTCAAAAAGAATTTTTCACAAATCAAATTGAGTCACTCAAGTCGGTGTATGTCAATCATGAGCATGAGAATGTGGATTCTGATCATACATATTTTTTGAAATCTGAGAATCTTTGTTTCAAAAGGAAAATCACCGAACTTTCAAAAGAAGTAGCTGATGTCAAAGAAGAATTGTCAAAAAGAATTGCTTCTTCTGAAAACTCCTCGACATCAGTGCTTAAAGAAAAGGAAAAGATTTTTGAAGAAAATTGTGATGATGCCAATATCAAGTTTGATTTGGATGAACTTGATACAAAAAATATTGAACTGGAACATGCTGTGGCATCATTACAAAAAGAAAATGAGCATTTGAAACAGACTTACAAAAATTTGTTTAATTCAATCAAACGTTCACGTGTTCTGAATCAAAAATCAAACACGAAACAAAAGGAGTTTGAAGTATTGAAGCCTCAAGTTACAAAAGTTTCCTATCCAAATCCTCTGTTTGATTCTAATTCTTCAGATTTTGAAACAGACAATGCAAATCATGTGTTTCAAACAAAAGTGCTTGAGCTTGAAACGCTTTTAGCTCAACGCACAAACGACCTTGAGGATGCCAAAACTGATCTTTTCAACAAAACGAACAAATTCGAAACATATTTTGAAAAACTTGAAAAAGAAAATATTGTTTTCGAACGAAAATTGGCACGTAAAATAGATGATTCAAAAGCTGAAAAAGATCATTTTTTGAAACAAATTGCCTCTCTGGAATCTAAATTGACATCTCAAGATCTTCTTCAAAAAGAATACAGTGATTTGCGATCATCATACAATGCCTTGAAAACAAAGTTTGATGATCTTAACCGTTCAAAAGGAAAATCTCCTGTTTCAACCAAGTTTCCCAAAGAGGGTAGTGTTTCGAAGAAGACTTACACGGGTAAATCTTCAAAACCATTTTCGAAAAAGGTTTCCCAGTTTACAACCTATTCTTTGCAAAAAGGAAGGAAGTTTTCAAAGAAACCACGTTTTTCTGAAACACCTACTCCTCCAAAGCTTTCAAGGTCAAACATGTCTCATGAAGAGACTTCAAGATTTCAAACTCCACAATCTTGCTTTACACGGGTAAGGCAAGTGTGGAGACCAAAGCAAAGTCCTTCAAACTCTGAAAAACTTCCGCTGCAACACAAGGACTCTGTTTTGAAAAAGGATTTTAAATCTCCGTTGATTCCGCGAGTGTTATTTCCTGATGAAAAACCAGTTTTCAGTCCTCGTTGGAATTCAACTTCTTTGAACCAGATTGACACAACTTACAAATGGATTGCAAAACATGCTAAACCCGTTGGTGCAGTGCTCAAATGGGTTCCAAAAGTTGTTGTCTAATCTGGTCAAAATGGCTTTTGTTCAATTTAGTTCAAAACCCGCGCTTCATTTAATGGCTTTCGTGCACTTCAGTACGAAACCCGAGCTTCAAAGAAAGGAAAGTGCTTAATCAAAATCTTTCGAGCACTTATCCTAAAAATAGATGGCTTGTAAGTATTTCAGCTTACAACCCGGGCTTCAACGTTTTGGCTTATGCACACATTACAGTGTATAACCCGTTTTTCAAAGAAAGGACCCTGTTGTACGTTTTAATTGCAACAATCCTATACGATAAGAAGTTTTCATCAAAAGTTTTTCAATCTAAACTTCTTAATCTCAAGCAAAATTTTACTCAAAATTTCTCAAAAGGTTTTTCAAAACTTTTCAAAAATTTTGCTTAAGATTTTCAAATCGTTACTCCCCACTTGCTCCAAAGTTTTCAAAAATGTCAAAACCAATGCAAGTTTTGAGGGGGAGTATTCAAAAAGAAAATTTTGTTCCAAAAAGTTCATGCAAATCAGTTTCTCCCTATTAGCTTTCAAAAAACAATGATTTTAATCAAACGGTATCAAAAATACCATCGAAATGCTATTTTTGAGGGGGAGAAATGTGATTAAAATGTGATCATGGTTCGAATCTCAAAGGAGCTCATCAGAAAGACTCAGTTTAACCCTCGAATTGACGAAAACTAAATGTCAGTAATCGAAAAGACTAGTCCAGGACGGGTAATAATTTCAAGATGGTTACCCATTGATGTAAA
The DNA here is from genome assembly GCA_021014915.2 of Artemisia tridentata subsp. tridentata. Classification (NCBI taxonomy): domain Eukaryota; kingdom Viridiplantae; phylum Streptophyta; class Magnoliopsida; order Asterales; family Asteraceae; genus Artemisia; species Artemisia tridentata. The sequence continues at coordinate 5,024,678 of CP139507.1, read as the reverse complement.
CGTGTCTCGCAAAGGACTTGTCTGAGTAGAACGTACCAATTCGAGAGATGATCATTGAATATGACCGGGACGGGTAATAATTTCAAGCTAGTCTAACTAGTGATGTAAGCGTGTCTCGCGAAGGTCATGTTCATTGAAAATCGATCATTTCAAAATGTGCTAACTCTACCCAACATGTGCAATTTATTTCAAAAATGCATGAGCACATGTGAAGGGGGAGTGTTACAAAAATGCAAAACTCTCAATGTGATCTAAATGTGTTTTCTCATAAACACTTTGAGAGATTTTCACAAATGGTTTTATGGCATGCGATCAACAAATCTAGGATAATCATGGAGTAATAAGGTGATTATGGTTAGGTAATGTCTAATGATCCGCCAGAACCGGAGGGATCTACCCAAGGACAATTCCAATAGTTTAGAATTAGAAGTCCTTAGGTATGATTGAAAAAAGGAGCAAATGAGAAAGGAGAAAGAAGGGGTTGAAGAATGAAAAAGAAAAGTTTAATGAAAGGGTGAAAAGAAATAGCCCTCCATGAAAACTTAGGAAAGACACCGGGTCAATACATATGCTATCGGTACTCACTAAGGTGATACTGATATTGAAGACAAGACGTCATGGACCCAGTGACGCGGTGCACAAACCCCACCTAGCCACTCAGATATCTCTTAAAAGATATTTGTTTCATTTCTCACGGAGATCAATGCATAATCTATCGACCTCTCACTCCGAGATGTGTTGATATTGAAAAGGTGGCACTCTGCTCCACGCCTCCGACGACTAAAACCAAAACGCACATAATTGAGTCTAGAGCCATGAGATTCATCAAAAGATCTCTTAGGAACACTTCCAATAAAATACACTTGTGTTCGCCAAAAAGGACATAAGTTGTAAGTGTCATAATGAGATCTGAACCTAGAAAGAGCTGGACGATTTATTGCTAACTGTTTTATGCAGGTACTGAAGAAAGTCGATCGATAATCGTATGTCTCAACATCTACAATGGAAGAAAAGACGCTGTAAATACATGAAGATGTTGATCAAGGCAAAGAACAATCCTAAAGACAATACGATGATGATCACAATGCATGAAGGAACAAAGAATCACAAAGTTCAAGACCATGAAGTCTAAAGATCTAATCACGTAGTGCATCTTTTGAATGACCATCCCTTAGGGGGAGATTGTTAGCTTTAATTTTAGTTAAAAGTGATGGTCATTCAATCTTATTAGAACTTTGTGTAAATATGGGCTTGTATTAGTTTAAGTATCAATTGTAAAAGCCCAACCCATGTGCAAAAGCCCACAAGGCCCATGGAAAGCCTTTGGGGCAAATCCTTGTAATATTTAAGGAACATTATCTCTTCATTTGAAGGGTGGTTCACTGTGTGTGTTATATGTGAAATACAAGAAAAGGCTTAAACATCCATCTTCTCTATATTATATGATCCATATTCACACCTTGTCCCATCTCATTCTCTTGTGATTAACGAGCATACATATGTGTGATAAAGAGTGATTATCGGTCACAACAAGTGGTACATAAGCCACAACTCTCTCATTTAGCAAGGGGTGCAAGTGAGAGAGTGTGTGTGTATTTCCTCTTTTCTCTCAATCTAATATACATACATTTCCAGGTTTCATCTCCACTGCCACCATCTCACCTCATCTATATTTCCTCTCTATCTCATCTCTATTATTCTCTTCTTATTGTTCTTGCTGCCATTCGATCTCTAGTGTATATGTGGTATGATAAAGTAGGATTTCTACCTTAACATTGGTCAAACCCGGTTCTGGGTTTTTCTCTTCCTCTTGATTTTTCTTCAAAATTTCTTTTTCCCCCATTATTAGATTTTTGAGACCTTATTTTGAGTTTAGACTGAAAGGCACTTTCAAGTGAGTCGTCACTTCGCCGTCTCAGTCTAGCCTCATATGCTTCAAGAGAGCCAATTAGTTCTGTTGCTGAAAGAGTCTCAATGTCTTTTGACTCTTCAATAGCAGTAATGACATGATCATATTTATCAGTCATTGTGATTAGTATTTTTTCAACGATTCTTTTATCATTTATATCATCTCCATAGACTCTCATTTGATTTACTATCTCTTTAATTCTAGAGTAGTAATATTTTACGGTCTCAAAATATTTCATTTTTAAATTTTCAAAATCTCGTCTTAGAGTTAGAAGTTTGACGGATCTCACCTTGGCACTTCCTTGAAACTCTTCTTGAAGAATTTTCCACGCCTCTTCTGCTGTTGTAGCTCCCATGATACGTGGAAAGATAGATGGTGTCAAGGCTTGTTGAATGTAGCCTAGAGCGGCTGCATTTCTTACAACATTTTTGTTATGTTGTTCTTGTTGATCCGCGGGCAGAGCTTTGACATCTTTTGGAATTTTAAATCCGTCTTCAACAATTTCCCACAAGCTTTGAGCTTGGAAATATGTCTTCATACGGATACTCCAAAAATCATAGTTATCGCCATCAAAGATGGGGACAGGAATATTGTATGCACCAACGGTAGTCATGGTGTACTCGAATAAACGCCCCAATTTGGCTCTTGATACCAATTGTTGAAAATAGTGTTGAGTAGTATTAAATTAATACTTTTGTGTGGATATTAGTTTATTGAAAAGTAGATTGATTGTTTATTATTGTGTTTGTTGATCGTGTAGTGTGATGGGGGAATGAGTATTATATTTGTGAAGAATAATGAAAATAGTGAAAGTTGAAGAGACTTTATTGATTCTTTACTTTTCTCTTACCTTACAAGTGATTACATGCCATGCTATTTATACAAACCATTGTCGGTTGATTAAGTCGGTTATACCGACTGGACTTTTCTACATCTTTCTTCTTTAATATCTTGACAAGCATCACAAATATCTAAGATATATTCTAGAAATACATTATTATTTTTAACAAAATCAAAGACCGATGCAAAAGGTGCTAGCGAAAGCACCGTAGAAAAGAAAACAAGTGATTCAGACAACAAAAACGAGAAGGTGGCTTACGCGGAAGCAAAGATGGAAGCAGATGGTACATCAACACCACCTAAAGTTTATGAAGATTTCAAACCTGCAACTGAATGGGTACATGAAGACGATTCAGATACCTTTGTGGTCTATGTTCATGGTTCGTTCTCTTAAAACATTGTCTTTTTCTAAAGAAAAGTTGAAATATTTAATGTATACTGCAGATGTAGCATGACCATTTTTACACAGGATGTTGTTGTAAGCACGTTCTACCATTTTCTCTAATTTTTTGCATAAAACTATCCTGAACAAAGATAGTGTATCATTGACACAATTTCATCCGTGTGGCAGTGGCCAGTGGGTTCAATCCCCCATGAATTAGTTGGAACCATGGTTACCAAAAAAATAATATAAACACACATAATATTTCCTGATTTTGCATGATTTGCATAAAGAAAGAACAAATTAGAAAACTTCTAATTCAGGAAAAAGTCGAAATGAGAATGCAAACAATGGGATTTTGGCCAATGGTTGAGCTAAAGCTGTTATGCTCTCATAGTTTCATAAATGCTTAATTTGTTTCGTATATGGTTTTTATGAGAAAACTTGTACAGGTTTTACTAAGCACCAAATGAGGGTACAACTCGTATCAAAGACACAACCAGGATCAACAATCTTGAGGATTACTGGTGAAAGAAGGCTCCATCATAACACATGGAGTAAATTTCGTATTGAGATTCCACCTTCTGAAAACTGTGATCTCTACAAAATAAGCGCAAAACTTGAAGGAGGTATGCTTTTTATTAAGCAACCTAAGTTAAACAATCCGGCAGCAAAAAAAGCCGAAGAAAAACCCACTCAAACATCACAACGAAACGCTGAGAACAAGGAAGATAGAAAGGATCAAGATGTTCCTGAAATGAGTGTACAAGAAAAGGCGTTGGAGAACTATAAATGGGCGGTTGGTGTGTTAGCCACGAAGCTAAAAACTTCTAGGACTACTGTAGATAAAATGGTGATTCTTCTCATTGGGCTCATGATTGGCATCTATGTCTCGAATACAATCAAATCTTTTATGAAAGTCTGAGTACACTACAAGAAAAAATACGACGGGCGACGAGTATGACGCCGACGACACAATGTCGTCGGCACCATACGCTAAACGACAAAAAAACTGCTTGACCAAGCCAAGGTTGCGTTGAATTTTTAAGTTAGTATCATACCGACGACATGACGTCGGTAACATAAACAAATGTTTGACTTTCCTAAACCTGGTGAAAAACTGAGCGGGAATTTGACCCGCCAATATATTGTCGACGACAGGTTGTCAGCCGTATAGAAACCAAAAAAATAATTGTGATTATCGTGGGATTAGCGAATGATTAAGAATTATTTTGCCATTAGTTAATTACGCCGACGACATGACGTCGGTATTTATCTAAGTCAGATTTTTGACTTTTACCTATCGTGTGAATTATAGCCAATAAATGGGCGGGGGGTTGTTTGTATTGGAATGTGGTTTATAAGAGCAGGTGTTGGAAACTGGAATTGGTAGATTTTTGCTGCACATTTTTGCGGCAAAAATCTGGGTAGTGCAGCTGCGCAGGCTGCTGCGCAGCTGCAATATAACTTCCATACCGACGCCATGTCGTCGCTATAATATATAGATGCATATAATACCGACAAAATGTCGTCGACAGAATAATGAAAATGTTTATATTTTAAACCGTACCGATCATATGACGTCAGCAACATTTTTCAATTTTTGACTATTGCAAACCTCACCAACGAAAGGGCGTCGGCATCATTTTTCAATTTCTTGACTTTTTTGACTATTATAAACTGTACCGACGATAGGGCGTCGGCATCATTTTATAATTTCTTTACTTTTTTGACTATTATAAACCGTACCGACGAATCGTCGTCGGCGTGGTTTACGTTAATATTTGACTTTCGTTGACTTTAATTATTTAATCTAATTAAGGCTTTAAATATTTATTATGTTACCGACGACTTGGCGTCGGTAACAAATTGTCGAGCAAAAACAAACGTTTGACCGAAAATCATGTGGGTCCCACTCTGTCGTCGGCGTTATTCGTCGGTACGGACTTTGCCGACGTGGCTCTGTCGACTATTCGTGCCGACGACGTGACGTCGATAAGGTATGGTGCCGACGTCATGACGTCGACACGGTTGAAAAATAGTCGTCGCCGGAGGTGTCGATTGTACTAGTGGTACACGTTAAAACTGGTCTCAGTTGACTCATGATTGAATTCTGTACATATAATCTGATTTGAATGTAATAAATAAAATAGTATAAAGCTTCATGTAATAATCTGACCGAGATCGTTTGTGTGATTTGTGTGATTATGGGTAGTAATAGAGGAGATCATATCTAGTTGTAAACTCCTTACATGCTTTTTTTTTTTTGTTTTTTTGTTATTTTTTTAATCATAATTACCGATTCAGGATTAAACACGAGTTTCTGCCATCCAAAAAAGGATTAAACAAGATCATAGTAAGCAACAACAGACCTTTCCCCACAAGTTAATGCTTGATGAAATTTAGGTAGGGATGAGCACGGTACCAGAATGGTACCGAACCCGTACCGAATTAGTGGTACCGTTTTTTTCCCGAGCATGAAAAGGGGTACCGGTACCGTACCGTACGGGATTTCGGTACCGGGAAATCGGTACCTATCCGGTACTTCCCGTTTTTTGTTAAACAAAAAAAAAAAAAAAAAAATTCATAGCTCATGCTAGTAAAAATAGGACAAAACATATCACCAAATTTATCGTAACTTACAAACGTTCCAAAGCGTATAAAATTCCACCAAAAACATATGAAATCGTTCATGCATAGCGATTTCAAACAGTAGCTATAATTTGATGCAAAGCCATTTCATGATAAACCAAAAAGAAATCGTTCATGCATAGCGATTTCAAACAGTAGCTATAATTTGATGCAAAGCCATTTCATGATTAACAGTAGCCTATACGGTTCTTCCCCATTTTTTTGTTAAACCAAAAAGAAATTTCAGATTTCATGCAAAGCCATTTCATGATAAAGTATCTATAATAGATTTCATGCATAGCGATTTCAAACAGTAGCTATAATTTGATATAAGTTGTATCAAATACAGTTTCAAGCTTTTTATATAACAGTAAGCAGCTTAAAATGATGATTTGCTTATATGCGCATTGTGTTTTTAAAACATAAATAGACAGTTTTTAAAGAAAGGTCTTGACACATGCTTATGGTTTTACATTTTAAATAGACAAATACAAAACAGTAAAACGCCTAACTACGATCTATGCTAGCATTGCTATTATTTTAATTCTGCAAACAAAGCAAGAAAAGAGGACTTTGTTTTGCATGCAATGTGCCCAATCTGTTTTTGAATAAGTAGTTTAATTAAAAAACATGACTACTCAATTTTCGGGTATTTTTCGGTACTATCCCGTTTTGGTACCGGCACCGTATTAGTGGTACCGAATTTTTTTTTGGCTCGATTCATGGTACCGGTCCCATACCGTGTATTGGATTCGGTACCGTTTCCGTACGGTACCGGTACGGTTCCGGGATTCAGGTCCAAATGCTCATCCCTATATTTAGGCTAGTAGATAAATACTAATTACTTGTTTAGATAAGATGCTTAATATGTCCCTATGGTTTTGAAATATGGAAATAAAGTTATATCAGCTTCAATCAAGTGCCTGTAGCATTGTAAAAAGCCAGTTTCTTCAAAGGCTGAGACTCGAAAGAAGTTGCTAATAAGCATTTAGTTCTTGATAGCTTTTATACAAGTGTGCTTTTTTAGTAATTTTTTTCCCCCCAAGAATATTCAATAACAACAACATTTTATTAAACAACAACAATAACACAACAACAATAACAGAACAACAACAACAACACTACATACGAAGATTTTTCATGTCACCTAACAGCTCACGGAGTATTGCACCCAACTGATATGCGTAGTCGTAGTCGTCGGGATTCCTTGCCATTTCAAGTCTTGCCTCCAGCATCCTTACTGTTGTCTCTGGCACCTGTTTTTGTGATTCCAACATGTTTATCCTAAGATTTTTGGCATTACAGTTTGAGCACTCTGTTGGTGTAGATCCATAACCTTGAGATGTTGAATCAGAAGAGATTACTCTTAACCGGTCATCAAATTGACTCTTCCACATAAAATATCCACATCCATTATCTTTTTTTCTTGGCTGTTACATAATAAGGAAATTATAAGAGATTACAACCCAATTATTTGTATATTTACATAAATAAGAAATGTATGATTGTTCACCTTCGAACGAGGACATGCAAAAAAATAAAATAAACACACTCATAATATATCCTGATTTTGCATGATTTGCATAAAGAAAGAACAAATTAGAAAACTTCTAATTCAGGAAAATGTGGAAACGAGAGTGCAAACAATGGGATTTTGGCCAATGGTTGAGCTAAAGCTGTTATGCTCTCATAGTTTCATAAATGCTTAATTTGTTTCGTATATGGTTTTTATGAGAAAACTTGTACAGGTTTTACTAAGCACCAAATGAGGGTACAACTCGTATCAAAGACACAACCAGGATCAACAATCTTGAGGATTACTGGTGAAAGAAGGCTCCATCATAACACATGGAGTAAATTTCGTATTGAGATTCCACCTTCTGAAAACTGTGATCTCAACAAAATCAGCGCAAAACTTGAAGGAGGTATGCTTTTTATTAAGCAACCTAAGTTAAACAATCCGGCAGCAAAACCAAAAGAAGAAAGCCCGACACTGATGCCCACGCCTCAAAAGCCATCGGATGAATCAAATATGAGTCCAAAAACAGCCGAAGAAAAAAAACCCACTCAAACATCACAACCAAACGCTGAGAACAAGGAAGATAGAAAGGATCAAGATGTTCCTGAAATGAGTGTACAAGAAAAGGCGTTGGAGAACTATAAATGGGCGGTTGGTGTGTTAGCCACGAAGCTAAAAACTTCTAGGACTACTGTAGATAAAATGGTGATTCTTCTCATTGGGCTCATGATTGGCATCTATGTCTCGAATACAATCAAATCTTTTGTGAAAGTCTGAGTACACGTTAAAAGTGGTCTCAGTTGACTCATGATTGAATTCTGTACATGTAATTGATTTGAATGTAATAAATAAAAAGAACTTCATTGTCATGTAATAGTCTGACTGAGATCTTTTGTGTGATTATGGATAGTAATAGAGGAGATCATATAATATCTAGTTGTAAACTCTTTACATGTTTTTTTCTTTTTTCAATCATAATTACCGATTCAGGATTAAACACGAGTTTCTGCCTTCCAAAAAAGGATTAAACAAGAGTAAAGTAAACAACACAATAGACCTTTCCCAACAAGTTAATGCTTGATTAAATTTAGGCTAGGAGATAAATACTAATTACTTGTTTAAACAAGATGCTTATTATGTCCCTATGGTTTTGAAATATGGAAAAAAAGTTATCAGCATCAATCAAGTGCCAGTAGCGTTGCGTGTTTCTGCAAATGCTGAGGCTCAAAAGTAGTTGTTAATTACGTAGTATTTAGTTCTTAACGAGGCTTGTATACAAGTGTGCGTTCGTATATTAGTAAGTTTTTTTTCAGAACATTCACATGTATGAGTGGTTTATTTAGTCTTGAACATTTACTGATTAGGGAATTTCTCTGATAGCACTACAAGAGAGGAAACCTTCTATGGGTGTTGCTTATTAATTGCTTGCACTCCAAGTAGCATGTAAACTAAGAAGTAGAAAATTTATCCTCTAAACGTTTACTCTATATAGACGATATACAATATATACTTATAAACAAGTAGGTGAAGTTAGAAACGTTGAAGCGAGTGTCTGCATTAGAAATGGCGTAGCCAAGCATTGAGTTGAGCTTTCTACAATATACCATAAAACAACAATAAACGTATAGAGATAGTGTTATGAATACAAACAGCAAATTAAAATTCTTGAGGTTTTAAAAGAAAAACAGTCTAAAGGATCACACATAAGAACTCGTGCTAGTTCTGATGCTGGTAGTTGGAGCTTGAGAGGACAGTCCTGAGTACTGCATTGTGTGAGGCGATTCAACATCACATGCAGGCGATATTGAAGCCATAATCATCTTCACTCGTTCCTTAAAAGCTTTAATGAGCAACTTGTAAATATTAACATACGAGCACCCAAACACAGTGACGGGAAGAAACGAGATTATGTATAATAAAATGTTTGTCCAATCCTGCTTACTACTAATGATAAGGATAGATGTGGCTGCAAAGGCTACCATCATCATGTTGGGTAATTATTTTCAAAACAAACAGTTTGGTTGTGTCTTAGGAAGGAAGATAAGGGTTTTGTTGTGTTTTGGTGGTGACCAACGAAATGGCAATTAGCGACAGTTTTTCTGTCACAAAACCGTCGCTAACGAACCATCATATCCATAAGACGCGCCTATTCGTCAAAGGTGGCGGTTATTTCTGTTAAAAGGGTGTCTGTGACTGAACCATCGCGACTGTTAGAAAATGTTTCAGTTAGCGACAGTTTTTGTGTCGCTAGATCGTCGCTAAACCGTCACTAATTGCACCTGTTGATGAACCAGCGTGTCTGTTTGAAGAGTCACGAGTTTGCCTATAAATATTAGCGTCTTTCTGCGTTTTTTGATCATTCAAAACCAAAAAAAAACACATACAAAACCTTTCTTCCAATATACCCGATTGCTATAAGTAATATTGCTATAGAACTATTATTTGTAGTGTCTTGAAACCCCCGATAACTCGGTAGTTCATCCGGATTATCACCACCATCGTGTAGTGTTGATAATTGCTACATACGTTGCTTCATTGTATCTTGGGAGGCAATTCGTCGGTAACCCAAAACACGATTGTTCGAAAGAACGGTGGGGGCGAAATTGCTTTAAGGGAAGAGATTACTCGCCTTGAAGTGATAAGTAGTAGTAACATGCTAGACGGGTATCCGGAAACAACAATCTTAAAGCAATTTAGCAAGAACAATGGCTTCCAAGAATCTACAACAAATGTCTTGTGACATCGTCAAATTGGAACGCTTCGATGGTGGAGGCTTTAAACGTTGGCAAAAGAAGATGCAATTTCTTTTGGCAACCCTAAAAGTCTCTTACGTTCTCACCAAACCACTCCCCGTAGAAAGTGAAAATGAAACGCTGGCCGAAGCACATGATCGTCACAAGTTCGAGAATGATGACTTTATATGTCGAGAACATATCTTGAACGCAATGTCCGATCCCCTCTTTGATGTCTATCAAAATATTGCAACCGCAAAGGAACTTTGGAAAGCACTCGAGGAGCGCTACTTCAATGAAGACGCAACAAGTAAGAAATTCGTCGTTTCTAAATTTAATTCATACAAAATGACTGACTCACGTCCAATTATGGACCAAATGTATGAGATTGAACACATTCTAAGTTTATTCACACAAAACAACATGCAAATGGATGAAACCATCCAAGTTGCATCCGTTATCGATAAATTACCTCCTTCATGGAAAGATGTTAAGAAAAATCTTAAACATCGTAAGGACGATATGTCCTTAAAATACATTGGAAAGTATCTTCTAGTTGAAGAACAATATCGTTTGGAAAATAAGACAAACGAAGACGCATCCAAGGTCCATATGATGGAGGAAAAAGGAGAAACTTCCAAAGCTGGTGGGAAGAGGAAACCGTTGTGAGTCGAAATCCTACTTTATCATACCCACAAACACTAGAGATCGAATGGCACAAGAACAAGAAGAGATAGAGATAAAGATGGAAATAAGAAATAGAATAAGAATAATAGATGAGATGTGGTGGCAGTAGAGTAACAATGAAACTGAGAGTGTATTAGATTAGATTTGGAAAAGTGAGAAAGAGAGAGAGATACAAGATAACCACACACTCCCACCTTATCACAATAACTGCACATTGACTAATGTGGTGGGAGGAGTGTATAAGAGATACAAGAGATGCCCTAAAGGGCTTGGAAGTGGGCTTTGGTTGGGCTTTACATGGGTTGGACTAATATCTCTTAACATAGAACATATTAGATTAGCCCTCAACCATAAGCCCACTATCTATTCTAATACATCATTCGACACATTACAAAGATTGTTGAAACGTGATGATCATCACTTTAAATTGAATGCTAACAATCTCCCCCTAAGGGATGATCATCACTTTAACTTAAATGTTAACAATCTCCCCCTAAGGGATGATCATTCAAATGATGATCCCAGAGATTTGTTCTTTTGTCTTTGACGACTTGAACTTTGTGTGACGATGTAGAATAGACTTGATTCATTGTTCCTTCATGCTCTGTGATCTTCAAAGTATCGACTTTGAATGTTCTTGCCTTGATCTACTTCTTCTGATCAGATGCGTCTACGTTGTAGATGATGATGGTGAATGGACTTCCTTCGGTACCTGCATAAAACAGTTAGCAATAAATCGTCCAGCGGCCATCATGTCGTGAGGCAAGATCTAAAGATCTCATTAAGACTCATACAACTTGTATCCTTTTTAGTGAATACAAGTGTATTGCATAGGAAGTGTTCCTAAGAGATCTATTGATGAATCTCATGGCTCTAGACTCAATTATGTGCGTTTTGGTTTTAGTCGTAGGAGGCATGGAGCAGAGTGCCACCTTTTCAATATCAACACTTCTCGGAATGAGAGGCCGATAGATTATGTAGTGTTCTCCGTGAGAAATGAAACAAATATCTTTTAAGAGATATCTGAGTGGATAGGAGGGGTTTGTGCACCGCGTCACTGGGTCCATGACGTCTTGTCTTCAATACCAGTATCACCTTAGTGAGTACCGATAGCATATGTATTGACCCGGTTTCTGACCTAAGTTTTCATGGAGGGCTATTTCTTTTCACCCTTACAAAAACTTTTCTTTTTCATTCTTCAACCCCTTCTTTCTCCTTTCTCATTTACTCCTTTTTTCAATCTTACCTAAGGACTTCTAATTCTAGACTATTGGAATTGTCCTTGGGAAGATCCCTCCGGCTCTGGCGGATCATAGGACATAACCTAACCATAATCACCTTATAACTTCATGATTATCCTAGGTTTGTTGATCACTTGCCATAAAACCATCTGAGAAAATCTCTCAACACGTTTATGAAAAAATACATTTTGTTAACACATCGAGAGTTTTGCATTTTTGAAACACTCCCCCTTCACATGTGCATATGAGATTTAAGAAAGAATTGCACATGATGGGTAGAGTTCGCACTTTTTGAACTGATCGATTTTCAATTAATATGACCATTGCGAGACACGTTTACATCACTAGATAGACTAGTTTGAAATTATTACCCGTCCAGGTCATATCAAAAGATCATCTCTCGAATTGGTACATTCTACTCAGACAAGTCCTTTGCGAGACACGTTTACATCAATGGATAACCATCTTGAAATTATTACCCGTCCCGGACTAGTCTTTTCGATTACTGACATTTATCTTTCGTCAATTCGAGGGTTCATGCTGAGTCTTTTTGAAGAACTCTTTTTGAGATTCTCTTTTCGATCACATTTTAATCACATCTTCTCCCCCTCAAAAATAGCATGCAGTGATATTTTTGATATCAACTGATTAAAATGAAACTTTTTGGAGAGATAGACGGATTTGAGCATGAAATTGGAACATTTTTGTTTTTCTACTCCCCCTTAAACAAAGCATATGGTTAAAAATTTTAGTTTAAAAGCAGTTTGAAGGGTTTAGGAGGGAGTTATCTTGAGCACTTTATGAAAGATTTGGAAAAATCTTATTGAAAAAATCTTGAAGAAAATGTGCTCAAGATAGAGAAGATATTGAAAATCTTTGAAGATATGTAAAGAGAAATATCTTCATTTGTTTTTAGGATAAGTGTTAGAAAAAGAAATTGGTTTTGCACAACACTTTCCTTTATTTGAAGTTCGGGTCCGAAACTGAGATGCTCCGAAGCCATTAAATTAAGCGCGGGTTCCGTACTGAAATGCACGAAAGCCATTGAAGAAAAAAGTTTGAGAAAACGACATGTTTTGAAAACATTTAAAGAACTCTCGCTCAAGCATCTGTACATGCCCGTATCATTGTTGAATGATATTTCTAAGTACGTACAGAATATTGATTATACGAGAGACATGTCGGAGAAGAATATTTTTGGATTTTTGTGATTTTATATTGTTTTTGTATTTTTTGAAAATTTTCCATTTTTGTATATTCTTTTTGATGTTTTCAAAAAATGTATATGCACAAAGAATGATTAAGTATGAACAAGTAAAAGTGGAGTTAAAAGTGGAACAAGACAAGGATTTCCAAATGCGATGTTGGCATAAAGGTCTTCTCTTCCATATTCAGCGAGTGAACTCTCAACACTTTCACGAGTACCTGCAATCACAGAATCCACAAAAGAAGAATATGCACAAATAATAGTGTTAGAAGAACATGAATCATCACATTGAGGGTGTCCACTATCAACGGTTGTAGTGGTTTCTACATCCTTATCCTGATGATTTTCACTATTACTTGTTGTGGTGCAACTATCAAGAATCTTTCCTGTGGGAATCCATCTAAGACCAACTGTTTTAAAAACTTTTCCCGTGGGAATCCACCTAGGGCAAGATCTAGGAGTTGTTTCCTTTTCAGATGCAGCGGAAGTCTCATTTTGAGAAACACTACGTCCTGTAGAGATCCACCTAGTTGGTTTCTTAGCCTTTTGCTTCTTAGCAACGGGTTTGTTGCTATTTGGTGTCTTAGAGGATTGTGCCTTAGCACTTGCATTTGCTTTCTTGATATATTGTGCAACACATGCATCATGATTAGCTGAAACGACACATTTTTGACATGTAGGACAAACAAATTCAACATTCTTGTTTAAAACAGCAACCTTAACTTTGTCACTACAGTCATTTGAAGCTTGTTTCTGGTTCGAAGAGGAATTTGAGTTCATAGTGTTAGATTCTACGTGGATAACATTTTCTTTTTCGCAGCTACTCTTAGATGCAAGCTGATGCGCTTGATGTGTCGTTGCGGTTTAGCAGTTTTAATGTCTACTCAAGTTTTAAATTTATATTTAGCCGACTTATCAATAACACACACACTTAACGAGCAGTGTACCCGGTCAGTATGAAGATAATGGTAAGTAGAGTGTCGATCACTAAGAGTGGAACGTATTATCTAGTTATTCTAATCAGTATTTTAATATCCTAATGCGAGGGGGTTTCAGCCTGAGAGACTGGCACGATTTGTTTGTAAGTAAATAATAAAATAAACAATAGGCACGAATCAGCAAGTAGCACACACGTACACAGATAGATACTCGAGACAATAAGAGGGCTGTCCTTATGATTAAGTAGATTGTCACTTGTTTTATTGATAGCTTTATATGAAGTGTATGTAATTAACCCTTTCTCGTTGGTCCTATTCTTATCGGCGAGTAAACCCTTAATGATTACTTATGTCTAAAAGTTATTCCTAAGTGATCAATTTAGAAACAACCGTGGGAGCCACATTATGTCCCGCAGTCAAATGCCCGCAAGCCACTAATAAACACAGAGGTTATCAATGCACTAATAAGTAGTAACCAAAGACATCAACATATAAACTTTAATTGATGGGAAAGCAAGTATTAAAGGGAGTGCAATCTTTCGTTGTCACATTACACAAGCCACCAATCCTGATGAATTAAAGTTTGCTAACACAATAAAACAAAACTACTTAATGAATTAAATACATGCAGCACCTTCTTACAGCTCTTGTATCTTCGATTTGGGTGTGTCTTGTGCTGCCTCCTTGACTGAATTCGTCCTTTGTTCCTCCTGTTTGGTCTTCGGTTTTAGGGTTTTCGGAACTTCTAATTCGTCTGGTCTACGGGGTATTTATAGTTTCTGTCTGAGGGAAGATGCGGCGCATCTACTAAGTAGATGCGGCGCATGTACTTAACTTCGCGTGGGGTCCAAGATTATAATATTCAGGAATATTCGTACACCGCCAGAAGATGCGGCGTAACTCCATGATTAGATGCGGCGCATGTCCTCTTGTATCTTGGATCGTATCTGGTGATATCTTGATAGAGATGCGGCGCATGTCGTGACTGAGATGCGGCGCATCTAGAGCAGAATTAACATGATCTTGTCCATTTTAGTAGACTCTTCACTTTATGCACGTTTTGCTCCATAATTAGTCCAAAATCGCCAAGTTTCACCAAATGCTTGTTTTCAACTGAGAATTACAAAAGTAAACGATTAAGTATCAATCCTCATACATAATATAGTAAAACAAGTCAAATTAATAGGATAAATGATAGTAATAAAATGTACTTATTTGAGTTCATCAAATATCCCCCCACTTGAACTTTACTTGTCCCCAAGTAAACCTTAGAATTTCTTTTATGAAAATGTATCCTAAAAGATATTAGGATGTATTTTTATATTTAAGCATGTATTCGTTCATTTCATAATCACACAACTAAACACTTAACGAATTAGAAGTAAAATAAAATAAGTCGATAAAAGCAAATCTAATCGTTTAACTGTCCAGTCGCGACGAATATTCTATCATAAGCTTGGCAAGTATACACATCTCCACCACTAAAGCTAAGGAGTAACAAGTCTAAAGCGGTAAAAAGGGTTTTTTAGGCTTAAGGGTTAATTATTCTTATTCACTATCGATCTCAAATTCCAGAAAAGGCGACAAAATCACAAATACATGATCGAATCCACGAACACGATACTTGCAATTGCTCAAATCCTTAACTCGAATAGGCTAAAGATAGGTCCAAACTTCACCAATAATAATATATCAAAAAGGGCGACAAAATCATAAATACATAGCCGAATCCACGACTACGATACTTAAGATTGCTCAAATCCCTAATCTCAATAAATCAAAGGTTTGGTTGGATAAAGAATAATATAGGGTATGGATAACATTTGGGATATAAATTGGTGTAAAAATAAAAATAAACAAGACAAATAGATTAAAATCCTAAGTGTGGTTAATCACTATCCCAACCATCCCATGAATAAGACTCATATCATCGAATAACTCACGCTTTAATACTTGAAACACACGCTTTAGGTAGACACGAATCATACTCAACAAGATCTTAATCAAAGAATAAACCTTAATTGGCGTTCCCATAACTGCCAATTCCCATTCAATCCATAGATATAATACAACAACTAGTGGTGATATCGACCACTTACATAACTTTACATCGTTGGTTTGAAAACAAACATCCAACTTTTCTTTCTTTCTTTTTCTTTTCTTATTTTTTCGATTTTTTTTTTTTTTTTTTTTTTTTTTTTTTTTTTTTAAACTTGAAACATAAAATAGATGTGTAAAATTTCACCACATCACTATAACGATAATTCTGGATAATTTTTCCATACTTTTCATACTTTCAGAAATAACGGTAATAGTGAAAGTAGTAAACACACGAAAAATAAACTCAAAAATATACAATATTCACTTTCACTCCAATTGCATTGTGCAATTTCCCGACCTAACCAAAGATAATGAATTACGCACGCGAACACAGGTAATGTAAGGAAACACACTTTGCCTATAGCAATTAACCAACCACGGATTCTAATCTACAGGGTAGGCTAAGGTGTAAGGGTGTAACGAAACATTTTAAACATAGGTGTAAGAAACGAAAGGAATGGCTCTGAGGGTTTTTCTAGGGGTATCTTACTCTAAAAATGAGAGTAACAAAAGGGTTTATACGGGGGTTAACTAACCAGTGTAGTTAGCTAATAACACATAACATATAATAGGTTATTTGGGTGTAATCCTAGAATTTTACCAATTTAGACAAGTCATTCCAATTATATAAATAATACTTATTATGGTGGTCTCGAATAGTATACAAGCCAAGTTCTAAAGTTTACAAGTCACCGGCACACTCATAGATTTGTGAATTTTGGAAAATCACAATTTTTGAAAATAACGTCATGTGTGCAGTTATGCAACTTAGATCTTAAACAAAAACATGCTAAAAAAAATTTTAAGTTTGATATATTAAGCACATTTTAAGCATAATTTTTGAAAAAGTTTAGGACAAGTAATTGTTAAGTGTTCTAATTCTCCTATCCCCCCACTTAAGTTAAACAACGTCCTCGTTGTTTGTATAAAAGGTTAAAAACTGGAAATTAAAAGAATTAGAACAGAAAAAACTCCCCTGAGATTTGCTCGGTATGATCCTCCATTTGTGTAAGAGCAAAAATCAATTTCTTGTGGATTAGAACGTTAAAGCTTCATACTTGATGTATCCACAGGAAATCCAGGAAACTATAATACCACCAACACTTTAAAACACACCTAAGATAAGAAAGGTTCAACTTGCATAATACATTAGTAGTTAGATAAAAATAAAACTTAAAAATTAAAACTGAAAATCATCAGGTCAGTCGATGCGCCGTATCTTATTGAAGAAGATACGCCGTATCGAGCCTGGAATTAATACGGATCAGAATAAAGATGCGCCGCATCCTTAACCAGGGATGCGCCGCATTGAAATAAACTGATAAATAGTTTTAAATTCGAAAATAAAAATGCAGAAAAATAAAATAAGATATGACCATTGCAGGAGATGCGTCGCATCTCAGAATTGAGATGCGCCGTATCCTCGTGCGGCCTGGACTGACTCGACACAGAAAACAGAATAATAAATAGATAAATCCGGGTTGTCTCCCGGCCAGCACTTGTCTTTATTCCAGAGTCTTCAAGTTAGACTCATGTTCAGCTCGTTAGTAAGTCCTTGTCACGGTCCATCCTTCGTCCTTCATCCGAAAGATTTTCCCGTATATCTCTGCGATGTTTTCCTCCGTTCGACATAATCTAATATAACTCTTGGTCTTCACCGCAGTATATTCTTCATCAGGACCCAAAGAATATTTGATGATTTTAAATTTTTCAGAAATAATCATGGGCGGCTCATTGTAAGGAATCCCAAGTAGTTGACACTTTCTTTTGGTGAATTCTTCCTCGTTTTTATCAACAAACTTAAAATAGGGATCCTTAATCAAATAATCATCTAGTTCTTCAATCAACGACTCATTATTATTATCATCTTGAATCGCCTCCCATTCTCTTTCCAAATCATATTGTAACCGTCGACTAAGCTTCGTGAAATCATCAAACTGTTTATGCACCCATTCCCAGAAAGTAGTATCCGATGTCCCCTTAAGTTCCTTCAAGCGTTCAATCCTACCCTTTTCTTGTAAAGCCTCCGATTTTTGTGGGCAGTCTTCAACATTATCGTACCACTCATAATCTTCAAAGGTTACATCGTTTCCAACCCGTCTCATCCCAATTATACTTCCCCCATTACAGGTTCCGTCACTTTTATAATCACAGGTTGGCCAAACACTACTCCCGTCCTTGAAAACGAAGGGTGTACAGGTATGATTAATGTGCGCAAATTCCCATGGTTTATCCCAAACCCATGGTACTTGGTCATTCCATTCATAATACCAGGTGTTTTTGAAATCGTCATAAGTCTTAAATCCTGGTAGATCTCCAGTAAGTACATCATCGTCGACTTGAAGAAGGTAGTTAAATTCCTTGAACTCCTTGCACAAGGGTGTCTCATAATCGAACACATCAATGTCAATTCTGAAAAGTTCTTCAATGCCCTCATTGATTGTTGAATCATGAAGTGACGACCCATAATCGCTTTCTACTTCTTCGTCTTCTCCTCTCATCCAATATACCCATAATGCATCCTTAGTAGCTCGATCCATGCCCTTATGGTTATTAAACTTACTAGCTAACCATTCTGAAAAATCAACATCGTTAGGGTCATGGTTAACGTCAAAGCAAACCTTTCCAATCATATTCTTTTTTGTCTCCATGAACTCGTTAAATTGCTTCTTAAAACTCCGAGTTAACCATGAAGTCATAATCTCCTTGACTTCATTTGCAGGGGCAAATTCCGGACTACCATATTTGAGTTCTAGCCAATCAATTAGGGAGAGGTCTATCAATCTTACCAATTTCCCATGAAATAGTAACTCCGCCAAAGCATAATTCATGTCATTATCCTGATAGTTCTCATTCAATCCCCAGTACTGTTCGGAATAAGGCATGTAGGAGTTTTGGGTATTGCCTCCACCGTAGCTTTCGTTGCTTGAATCCATGTATGCAAGATAGAATTTCCCATCATCTTCTTCGATAGTAGTCCAGTTCAATCCTTCGGCTTCAATGATAGGCCATAAGAGCGACAATTCTTCTCCAGTGTACCTCACAAATACATCATAAGAGAATACCTCTTTGTCAATGTTGCATAAACGCATGAATTCCTTAAAAGCAGCTTCAAGAGGAGTCTCCCAAGAGAATAAATCTGCATCGATCATGAGTACATTGAATGAATCCGAAAACAAGCATTCCTTAGCAAGATATCCGTTAACTGACATGTCTTCCATAGCAAAATCTGTCATCCAAGGTAAAATCATCAGTAGGATTTGTTCGCTAGAAGAGAAATTAATGAATATAGAAACGGATATAAGAATAAAAATAGCTGATATCTGCAGACGATGCGCCGTATCCAAAAAGTTGGATACGCCGTATCTTAATACGTTAAAATTTAATCAGACTTTATTCAGAAAATAGATACGCCGCTTAGAATTTATGAATGCGCCGTATCGAATTAATTAATCAAAAATCAGCTTATCTAATTAAAATTAAATGCGTCGTATTAACGAAAGTTAATGCGCCGTATTTTCGTTACGTTTAAAAATAAAAGATTTTTGATTCAGAAAGATGCGCCGTATCGACAGAGATCGATACGCCGTATCTGTTTAATAATTCGCAAACTGTTTTTAATTAAAATAATAGATACGCCGTATCTGCTAAAGCAGATGCGTCGTATGGCGTTAAAGTTTAGAAAAAAAAAATTTCTTAAAAATCAGATACGCCGTATATTCAAAAGAAGATGCGTCGTATTACTTTATCGCTTAGAAAAATTTTCTTATTAAAAACAGATACGCCGTATCTTGGGGAAAAGATGCGTCGTATCGAATTAATTAAACGCGTTGTATTTTAAAAAAAATTAAACGCAATACGCCGTATCTGGGAAATCAGATGCGCCGTATCGTTCGATTTAGCACAGTACAACGATAGCAGAACAGAAAAATACGAAAATAAAAACAAAAATAAAAGCACACAAACGAAAATAAACACACAAAAATAAAAGAAAACAATTAATACACAATACAACAAATATGCAAAATAGTACAATGATGCAATTAATCTAATAAAAAGAAAACTAATTAAAATACTAATCAAATTAACAGATAATAACAATTCACTCCCCGGCAGCGGCGCCAAAAAAACTTGATGCGCGTGATGTGTCGTTGCGGTTTAGCAGTTTTAATGCCTACTCAAGTTTTAAATTTATATTTAGCCGACTTATCAATAACACACACACTTAACGAGCAGTGTACCCGGTCAGTATGAAGATAATGGTAAGTAGAGTGTCGATCACTAAGAGTGGAACGTATTATCTAGTTATTCTAATCAGTATTTTAATATCCTAATGCGAGGGGGTTTCAGCCTGAGAGACTGGCACGATTTGTTTGTAAGTAAATAATAAAATAAACAATAGGCACGAATCAGCAAGTAGCACACACGTACACAGATAGATACTCGAGACAATAAGAGGGCTGTCCTTATGATTAAGTAGATTGTCACTTGTTTTATTGATAGCTTTATATGAAGTGTATGTAATTAACCCTTTCTCGTTGGTCCTATTCTTATCGGCGAGTAAACCCTTAATGATTACTTATGTCTAAAAGTTATTCCTAAGTGATCAATTTAGAAACAACCGTGGGAGCCACATTATGTCCCGCAGTCAAATGCCCGCAAGCCACTAATAAACACAGAGGTTATCAATGCACTAATAAGTAGTAACCAAAGACATCAACATATAAACTTTAATTGATGGGAAAGCAAGTATTAAAGGGAGTGCAATCTTTCGTTGTCACATTACACAAGCCACCAATCCTGATGAATTAAAGTTTGCTAACACAATAAAACAAAACTACTTAATGAATTAAATACATGCAGCACCTTCTTACAGCTCTTGTATCTTCGATTTGGGTGTGTCTTGTGCTGCCTCCTTGACTGAATTCATCCTTTGTTCCTCCTGTTTGGTCTTCGGTTTTAGGGTTTTCGGAACTTCTAATTCGTCTGGTCTACGGGGTATTTATAGTTTCTGTCAGAGGGAAGATGCGGCGCATCTACTAAGTAGATGCGGCGCATGTACTTAACTTCGCGTGGGGTCCAAGATTATAATATTCAGGAATATTCGTACACCGCCAGAAGATGCGGCGTAACTCCATGATTAGATGCGGCGCATGTCCTCTTGTATCTTGGATCGTATCTGGTGATATCTTGATAGAGATGCGGCGCATGTCGTGACTGAGATGCGGCGCATCTAGAGCAGAATTAACATGATCTTGTCCATTTTAGTAGACTCTTCACTTTATGCACGTTTTGCTCCATAATTAGTCCAAAATCGCCAAGTTTCACCAAATGCTTGTTTTCAACTGAGAATTACAAAAGTAAACGATTAAGTATCAATCCTCATACATAATATAGTAAAACAAGTCAAATTAATAGGATAAATGATAGTAATAAAATGTACTTATTTGAGTTCATCACAAGCCAATCCCTAGTCTTTAGTTGAATGATCCTAGGTAGTGGTTTACTACTACTAGCAGTGCTTTGTAATGTTGTAGAATTCATCACTCTAGGTTTTGTGCCTAAAATTCCGTCTTGTCGAACCTGTGCCTTTTGCCTAGCTGTTTCTAGGTAGTGATTGTGGACCGTTTTGTTTGAACCAACTGATTCCTTAACTGTTTGTGTGGTCACATTCGGTGAGCTATTCCTAGAAAGGCCAGGTGCTTTCACTTTTGGTGTTTTAGGCAAGGGTGTTGGAGTGACTGGTTTTGTCAAATCAATTGTCACATCAACTGTTGGAACCGTTTGAGAAATTGACATTTTTAGTTGTTCCGAAGTTGATGGTTTTGCAAACTTAGTTTCCTCACCCTTCCTATTTTGACTTTCAAGCTGAGACTTCAAAAGATCAATTTTTTCTTGCAAACTTTTGTAAGAACGCTCATACGATAATTTGTCATATTTGCATTCTTCCTTTTTCTGATCAAGTTGTTTAAAATATGTGACATTTTGTTTTTCAACCTTTGCGAGCGCATTTTCATATTTTAAAACAATTTCAGAAGTCTCAGCACGGAGTCTTTCATCATCCTCGACAGAATATGTTTGGAAAATAATGGACATGATGTCGGTCGTTAGAGCTTCGAAGCAGAGGTTGTCATTATGCTTTTCCAAAACTTTTATGTGTTCCAAGTATTCATTAGCTTCCTTCACTAAGGATTTTTGGTCCTTAACAAATTCGGCTGACTCTTTCAAAAGACATCGTTCAACATTAAGAACTACCGCATAAATTGCAGCAATATGTGGATTAATTTCCGATTCAAAAATCTTTTTAATTTCATCCTGAACACCTGGAAACCATTCAAATTTTTTATTATTTGTTTTGGAAGCCACAACACTTTTAAGTGTTTCAATTCTCTTTTTAAGATCAACCAAATATAGTCTAGCTGCACTTGAATCATAAGTGTTTTTAGATGCCATTTGTTCGATGTTAGGCAGATGTTTTGAAACAGCTTTTTGTTTTGTGAAGACCACTGGTCTTTGAAAAAACAATTGTGACTCCTTTTGAACAAGATGAACCCTAGCAAGTTTGTTAGCTTCATTATAGTCAATGGGTTTTATTTCTCTGTTCAATTGTCGCATTTTGTTTCTGCTCTTTTCGGAAAGCTCAATCGTTTCACTAGAATCATAACCCGGAGGAGGGTCATGGATAGCATTTATTAAATTACCATTATAAAGCACATTCTGTTCTTTTTGAGCTTTCTTGAGATTATAAGGGTTTTCAAAACCAATAGCCACTTTCTTTAGCGTATGTAAAATCGGGTTTGGATCGTTTATTAACAAGTTAACTGTTTGAGCAGATTGACCCGTTTTTACAAGCAAATTGTCCAACTTTGCAATGGTTTCCTTTTTGTCAGAGATCTCTTTAAGAAGATCCTTTTCACGTTTTAAAAACCTTTCATTCAACTCCTTCTTTTCTTTTTCAAGATTGGAATAAGTTGATTTTTGTTTTGAAAGTTGGTTGGTTAGTTCGGAAATTTCTTTGTTAAGAGCTTTGATTTGGTTATTCAAATTAACATCTAAAGTGTCAAATTTGATTTGTAAATGTTTCTCTCTTAACTCAGAATCTCTTAAACTATTTTCAAGTTCTGACTGTCGATTGTTGTGAAAATCAAAAGCTCGTGCATTCACCTTATAACTCTCAAGCTCAGTGGTCAATTTTTCATTCGCGGCTTTTACCTCGCGATTGATCTTTTTGACCTTTTCAATCTCAATTTGACAATTATGAAGTAATGATTCAAAGAGAGAACGGGTTTCCTCATCATTAGCAACATTTTGTGCAACTTGAACTTCATTAGGATCCATATCTGGATTTGTCAAATTAGTATTGCTACAACTTGGCGTGTCCATGTATGTATCATAATTAGGTTCGAGAGGCACAGAATGTGGCTTTTCATGAGTAAACAATGATGGTACCTCATGGAGTGGTTCTGTGTCATAGGACGGAGGAGTTTCAGAATCACTACATGATGTTGGTTCTTGGTGATCAGGCATAGGATCGGAGACTCCAGTGACTTCTGTAGAATTATCATTGATTGTGGTCATAAGCAGGAAGTCTGATTCCTCAGCAGTCAATGGTATTCCCGAATGTTCCTTGTTGGCTAGCATCAGCATGTACTGAAGCTTTTCTACCTTCGTCATTGCAGGAACATTACCTATTCTGCCTAAATCACTCCTTTGGCTTTCAGATGAAGTCATGAAACAATAATCCTCATTCGGATTGACCCCATTCTGATTCACAAACTGATCTGCTTGGTTTCCCGTATACAACCCTGCATATTGCATTTGATTCCCAGTCTGTATACCCATAGCATTTCCTTGATGATTCCCGATAACCTTAACCATTTGACCTTCTTTTCCCATATATGACTGTGCGTTGTCAGTGTACGGTGAATTCCATTGGTTTTTGTTATGTTGTTTGATGTTTAATGCCTTGGTGAATAATGCAAAAGCATGTGCCAGATCAGTTGCAAAATTGTCTGGATGAGTTGCCATTGATGGTGTTGTATGATAAAGATGATACAGGATCTTTGCAACAAAGTAGGAGATGTTGTTGTTGTTAAAGGTTAAACGTGGTTGTGGTTGTGAAGCTTTGGTTTGTTGATGATGATCGTTTGAAGTTGTAGGTGGAATTTTGGTCTGGAAACTTAAAACCTCAATAACTTCATTCTGGAGCGTTTTCAGGCCTCGAAACTTAGGTTGAATGAATAAATTAATTCAAAAGTTATGGCCGTTTGAAGTTTCACAGAAGTACGAGGGCCAAAACTGCCAAAACGGAGTTACGGTTTAAAAGTTATGGCCGTTTGAAGTCTCACTCTATATAGACGATATACAATATATACTTATAAACAAGTAGGTGAAGTTAGAAACATTGAAGCGAGTGTCTGCATCAGAAATGGTGTAGCCAAGCATTGAGTTGAGCTTTCTACAATATACCATAAAACAACAATAAATGTATAGAGATAGTGTCATGAATACAAACAGCAAATTAAAAATTCTTGAGGTTATAAAAGAAAAACAGTCTAAAGGATCACACATAAGAACTCGTGCTAGTTCTGATGCTGGTAGTTGGAGCTTGAGAGGACAGTCCTGAGTACTGCATTGTGTGAGGCGATTCAACATCACATGCAGGCGATATTGAAGCCATAATCATCTTCACTCGTTCCTTAAAAGCTTTAATGAGCAACTTGTAAATATTAACATACGAGCACACAATCACAGTGACGGAAAGAAACGAGATTATGTATAATAAAATGTTTGTCCAATCCTGCTTACTACTAATGATAAGGATAGATGTGGCTGCAAAGGCTACCATCATCATGTTGGGTAATTATTTTCAAAACAAACAGTCTTTTTGGTTGTGTCTTAGGAAGGAAGTTAAGGGTTTCGTTGTGTTTTGGTGGTGACCAACGAAATGGCAATTAGCGACAGTTTTTCTGTCACAAAACCGTCGCTAATGAACCATCATATCCATAAGACGCGCCTATTCGTCAAAGGTGGCGGTTATTTCTGTTAAAAGGGTGTCTGTAACTGAACCATCGCGACTGTTAGAAAATGTTTCAGTTAGCGACAGTTTTTGTGTCGATAGATCGTCGCTAAACCGTCACTAATTGCACCTGTTGATGAACCAGCGTGTCTGTTTGAAGAGTCACGAGTTTGCCTATAAATATTGGCGTCTTTCTGCGTTTTTTGATCATCCAAAACCAAAAACAAACACATACAAAACCTTTCTTCCAATATACCCGATTGCTATAAGTAATATTGCTATAGAACTATTATTTGTAGTGTCTTGAAACCCCCGATAACTCGGTAGTTCATCCGGATTATCACCACCATCGTGTAGTGTTGATAATTGCTACATACGTTGCTTCATTGTATCTTGGGAGGCAATTCGTCGGTAACCCAAAACACAATTGTTCGAAAGAACGGTGGGGGCGAAATTGCTTTAAGGGAAGAGATTACCCGCCTTGAAGTGATAAGTAGTAGTAAAATGCTAGACGGGTATCCGGAAACAACAATCTTAAAGCAATTTAGCAAGAACAATGGCTTCCAAGAATCTACAACAAATGTCTTGTGACATCGTCAAATTGGAACGCTTCGAAGGTGGAGGCTTTAAACGTTGGCAAAAGAAGATGCAATTTCTTTTGGCAACCCTAAAAGTCTCTTTTGTTCTCACCAAACCACTCCACGTAGAAAGTGAAAATAAAATGCTGGCCGAAGCTCATGATTGTCACAAGTTCGAGAATGATGACTTTATATGTCGAGGACATATCTTGAACACAATGTCCGATCCCCTCTTTGATGTCTATCAAAATATTGCAACCGCAAAGGAACTTTGGAAAGCACTCGAGGAGCGCTACTTCAATGAAGACGCAACAAGTAAGAAATTCGTCGTTTCTAAATTTAATTCATACAAAATGACTGACTCACGTCCAATTATGGACCAAATGTATGAGATTGAACACATTCTAAGTTTATTCACACAAAACAACATGCAAATGGATGAAACCATCCAAGTTGCATCCATTATCGATAAATTACCTCCTTCATGAAAAGATGTTAAGAAAAATCTTAAACATCGTAAGGACGATATGTCCTTAAAATACACTAGAAAGCATCTTCTAGTTGAAGAACAATATCGTTTGGAAAATAAGACAAACGAAGACGCATCCAAGGTCCATATGATGGAGGAAAAAGGAGAAACTTCCAAAGCTGGTGGGAAGAGGAAACGCTTTGAAAAAGAAAAGGGCAAGTTCAAAAAGAACAAGAAAAAGTGGTTTGTTACAACTGCAACAAACCGGGACACTATAAGCGGGACTGCCGCTTGTTAAAGAAAACAAAAAATGATAAAGAAGGAGACAAAGGAAAAGACAAAGTTGACAACTTTGTGGCCATGATATTCGAGGCATTCTCCCTCGAGGAAGACAAATCCTGGTGGGTGGACTCTGGCGCCACCCGACACGTGTGCAACGATAAATCCATGTTCAAGACGTATGAAGATACAAGCCAAATAATATACATGGGAAATCATGCGTCTGCACAAGTGAAAGGAAAAGGACAAATTCAGTTGATGTTCACTTCTGGAAATACCTTAACCCTAAAGGATGTCTTATATGTCCCTGATGTTCGCAAGAATTTGGTCTCCGGGTCAGCCCTTAACAAATACGGATTCAAACTCGTCTTCGAAGCGGATAAATTCATCCTCTCAAAAGGTGGAAAGTTCGTTGGCCTTGGTTACCATACAAATGGAATGTTTAAACTTAATATCAAAGATGTTGTTACTAGTAGTGTGAATGATGTACTTATGACTGAAATAAGTGATGTTAATAATGCATCAACTGATGTACCTATGAATGATGTTAATAAACTCTCTACTAGTTTTGTTTACTTTGATTCTTCCTTACTTTGGCATAGTAGATTAGGTTACGTCCATTTCAAACGTTTACAAAATATGGTTAAGTCTAACTTAATTCCTATTTTAAAAGATAAAAATCATACATGTCAAACATGCATGCACACTAAGATAACTAGACAACCTTTTCCTAAAATACAAAGAACTTCTAAGATTCTTGATCTAGTACATAGTGACGTATGTGATTTACATGCAACTCCATCTCTTGGAGGGAAAAAGTACTTTGCAACTTTTATCGAAGATTATTCTCGATATTGTTACGTATATCTTTTACATTCAAAAGATGAAGTTCTTGAAAAATTTAAGATCTTCAAAACTGAAGTAGAGCTTAAATGTGAAACCAAATTAAAGTGTCTAAGAACTGATAGGGGTGGTGAATACTATGACCCTATATATTTTGAATCTACCGGGATCATTCACCAAGTTACGGCTCCGTACACACCACAACAAAATGGTATTCACTGGTACACAAACTGGATATCGTCACACCCAAAATGCGTGACTATATGCATATAGTCACACACGTTTTTTTGGGTGTGTGTGACGAAAAGTCGCGCCACCGTAGGTATCATATGGTCACATTGTTTAGTTTGTGGCCGTTTTCATTAAAAAGAGTGACTAAAACCCGAATATATGTGACCAATTAGGCACAAGTTTTGTTGGATTTATCAGTATGTGTGACTATTTCCCATCCTATAGCCACATGAATATATAATAAATGTGACGTTTGTGAGAATTTAGTCACACAACGTGTGTTGTTTTTTTTTTCGAGTTAGTCACATACAATTTAAAAAACAGTGGCCAAAAGTGTTAATAAGTGTGACCATATGCTGTTTAAAGTGAAGAAATGTGTATTTTGTGTGACTATTGATCATCCAATGGCCACATGAATTTTTAGTTTGTGTGGCCTTTTGTAATATTTAGTCACACAAAGCATGTTTCTTTTGGTTATTTAGTCACATACAATTAAGCAAAAAGTGGCCAAAAGTGTTAATAAGTGTGACCATATGCTGTTTAAAGTGAATAAATGTGTATTTTGTGTGACTATTGATCATCCAATGGTCACATTAATTTTTAGTTTGTGTGGCCTTTCGTAATATTTAGTCACACAAAGTATGTTTGTTTTGGGTATTTAGTCACATACAATTAAGCATAAAGTGGCCAAAAGTGCTAATAAGTGTGACCATATGCAATTTAAAGTAAGAAATGTGTATTTTGTGTGACTATTGATCATCCAATGGTCACATGAATTTTTAGTTTGTGTGGCCTTTTGTAATTTTTAGTCACACAAAGCATGTTTGTTTTTGGTATTTAGTCACATACAATTAAGCATAAAGTAGCTAAAAGTGCTAATAAGTGTGACTATATACATCTTTTAGTCACATTTAAGAAATCAATATATATCGAAACAAATTCAAATATATATATCAAAACAAATTCAAATACAATAAAATTGGAATGTATATAACTGAACCACTAACACATATCATATAAGGAGTACTAACTTATAACTAACAGTTTTAACCAATACACTAGCAGTACTAACAGTTAGTAACTAAATACACTAGCAGTACTAACAGTTGTAACTAATACACTAGCAGTTTCAACGGCTTCATGTTCTTCGTCCAACCTTTTTATCTTTTCTCTGATTCATGAAAGTAACTAAAGTTGTTTCTTGGCATTCTTCTTTGAAGTCTTGGTCTCAGGTAATGGCAGTGACGGTTTGATGCCGTTTTGAGCACTCACAGTCCTGCAGAATAGTCAAAGAACTGATAGAAATAAAATCACATGAAAGACCATACCTCTTTGTGAGACTCTGCAACTTTCAGAAATCGCTTGATAAAAACATACACAGTCGGGTACGAGAGATTGAATTGAAGTGTATTCACCATTTCCTTTTCCTGTAAACATCGAGGTGAATACAAGTCAGTACCAGATTACAATCAATATCAGGAAGTCCACTAATCAACAGTTCTAATTCCTTATCATAAAAGATGGATATCAAATCCCGAGAAATCAATTCATTAAACCCTTCCAAAAAAGCATTTATTTGAGGCGGTATAGCAGTGATTACTTTGCATAAAAACTGGTACACGGTTCATGTCTACAGTTTTAATATATATATATATATATATATATATATATATATATATATATATATATATATATATATATATATATATATATATATATATACATATTCAGTGTATGTGACAGTAAATTACACCTACCATGTATCAAATACTGATCTGTTTGTCCCACAATGTAAAAACATTAAGACCCAATCTTATAATAAGCAGTCGGATAAAATTTCGCCAATTGCCAAATTTAAATGTAGCAAGTTATAATATGTACATCACCAAATAGAAGCAGATGTACAACATAAAAGATGAAAGATATCTGAGGAAAGAGTAAGATTACCTGCAGCAGAACCAACTCTCTTCAGCACACCAAGCTGATTTTCTTCTGATAGTATGGTATAAGATGCATTACTTTTGTATCTTGGGCGTGAAATGCAGTTAAGTAGCAGTTTCTGAACTACCAAACCTACCAGAGAACTCTCCTGCAAATATGGCGATCAGAAGATGATCTTTGTTGAATCAATGGACAAAAAATTATACAATCACATTATTAGTGTACCTCACTCATTGCTGGCTTGCTGCATCAATGAAAGGGTGAATATCATTTGGTCCAGGTGACGGCCCAGAAAGAAGATGAGTAGACATAGCAATGAGCATGAAGTTCAACAGTTCATGATGTAGGAGATACGTCTTCGGACTTCCAAAAATAAGATGGAAATACAGATGAAATGTAAGATGCGTTTACAGCTTTCATTGCAGCCATCAATAGCACATCAGGAGTAGATCTTTGCAAGGTGCCTTGTAGAGCAATTGTTCCGTGCTGCATAATAAAACAAATTTGATAAACTAAATATACATCTTAGTATATCAGTATATATATGTAACAAAACGCTTCTACACTTGAGTCCACATACCCACAAACAACATAAAGTCTTAACTGTTTTAGGATTACCAACATACGTTCATACTCAAATGCATAACACTCAACAATTTTACAAATTCCGAACCAATACCGAGACTCAATTTATTATAACGTTGTAATACTAGTTACAGATTTGAGTTGACTACTTGCCTGTAAAGATCTGAGTTATGGTAGATTTCGGTGAAATCGACCCCTAAAGCTAGTTCTTGAGAGGAAGTGCTGACTTCTAACATCCATGTTGCAAAGAAATTAAACAAATTAAAAAATATGTATAAGGAAGAGGAAGGCATGCCTGTAACGCCCCATTAGCTTGACTACCCCTATGCCATTTTTTGCACTTTCTGCCTCAACATGTGCAGCATTAATAGCACATTGAGCCTCTTCATCAGCAGTATCGAAACCAAAAGACTTGTCAATGACCTGAAAGCAAGAATTGTTTTATAGATAAGTAAATCAAAGATGCAAGTGCTGCTAAAACCAATAAACAACAACAAAAGCCTGAAATTAAGAGTGTAATTACCACAATGTCATTGTCAATTGTCTTTGGAATCCCAGCCACAATAGCTTTGATGCCCCGTCATTTGATTTCCTGCACATATAGAATAAAAATTGGAATGAGAATACCATGCCATTAAGTAGAGGTGGCAAGTTCAATTTGGGTTCCGTTTTATCTGAATTGGAAAACTCAGCAAAGTTAAGGAAAACGAAACAAGTCAAATGGGGGTGAAAGCCCACCCAAACTCTCTTTAACTGCATATAACCTCCGAGCTAATTTTATTCAAAGGATTAGACTATCATTGTAATAATGTATGTTGTGTAACTATATTTAACACATTAAGTGTTTTTTGAAAAAAAAAAAAAAAAAAGACAAAAAAATGATTGTAGGTCAACCAGGCCCTTTTCAAGCCTGAGGTGTACGAGGCTTAACTTCAGTTTGGATTGTGAAACGAGCCAGGTTAATTTAGCTCAACTTTTCAGATTTTCTAATGGTCTGGCTAACAAGCCCCCACTTGATGGCCATCTCAACGACACCCCTAAGTAAGTACAATGACACAAAAGTAATTCACTATATGGCCTATATAAATACGTCAAAAAAAATTGACCACAATAAGTTATAATGCAACATACTTCAAATATCACGGCTGCACCTTTTTGAGTTCCATCACTGGCCTCCAATTATATAAACTTGAAACAATAATATAAATCAATAACTAATTTTAGTATAATATTAATCAGGTTGTGCAATATTTTGAGCATTAAACACCTGATTGAAAACGATGCGCAATGTATCGAAATTAATTGGATCCTCCAAGAAAAAGTTAAGACAAGCAGCCCTAGCCACACTTCCAAACCTCACAACAGGCGCTCTACTCGTCCCATCTTTCAACAAAACCGCAGTGGCCCCACCTGACAAACAAATCGCCTTACACCCTCTATTAGTACTCGCAACCAAACACACTTCCGTAGTCGCCATGGGCACCATAAACTCCCCACCGTTCAAAAACGGTCCCACTACCCCCAAAGGCACCTGCACATATCCAATAGGCATTTCACAACACTGCCCCAATATCGCCTCGTTATCAAATCCTTCAAACCCTAACCCTAACACCTCCTTCCCGCACTTCCTCTCCACATTCAGTAGAGAAGTTTTTCTCCCTCGTATCCTCCAAGAGTGACTGCCACAGACCGAATCAGCTTCAAACCAAGCAATGGTTGCAACCTGCAAAAGCAAGAAAGTTGTGGGAACCAAGTGAATACTAAATGTTATAATTTATGATTGACTTCCATATTTTATCATGTTATTTTACATATATGTTATTGTCTTGGTAATAAAGCTACAAGTCTATTTTGTATTAACTGTATCAAATATAATCGAAAGAAGATAGAGTCTAACCTGCCTGTGTGGTGGTGGTGCGAGCGTGGCGTTGGTGAGGAGAGTGGTGATGAGATAGAAGAATAGCAGATCTAGTTTTGGTGTAAATGAGTTTTGGTGTAAATGATATTTGGAAGGAGTATTGAAAAACAGGGCGGGCCAACGAAATAGAAGGAGGGCAATTTGATTTTTGGGGAAAATTTTAGGCGGTGTTAAGTTGGAGCGGAAATTTCATTTTGAGAAAAGCTAAGTGCCGGACATCTAAAATATTAAATATAAATTTAACACATGAAATAATAGTCACATTTAAATATATTTAAATAATGTGTGACAAATTTGAGTATATGATTTAGACACATACACAATTACTTTATGTGACCATATATAGATTTTGGTCACACTGTTCAATTGTGTGACAAACATTTGTCACATATGTATATATATAGTGTGACTAATGTTTCAAACTTATTTGTATCCGTCACACGTCTCAAATTATATGTGACTAAATAATCAAAAAAAAAAATTATCATATACCTCTAGTCACGAAAATATTCAAATGTGTGACTGTAGCCTCAGTTGGAAAGACGAAATGGTCACACAAGTTGGATTAAGTGTGGCTGTTTATTTTATTATGGTACATTTAGTCACACAAATAAGTTACTGTATGGCCGTTTGAAATCCCACATGTGTGACCAAATCCCATTTTTGTACTAGTGATTGCGGAAAGGAAAAACCGTACACTCATGGACATGGTCAATTCCATGATGTCATACTCTGGGCTAACTTCTGGATTTTCGGGAGAAGCGTTGCTAACCGCATGCTACATACTCAACCGAGTCCCAAGTAAAAGGAGTGATAAAACTCCATATGAGTTATGGAACAAACGACCACCAACGTTACATTACCTTCGGATATGGGGCTGTCGAGCAATAGTTCGATTACCCGAATCCAAGAAAAGGAAATTAGGAGACAAAGGTATTGAATGCATATTTTTGGGTTATGCCCAAAATAGCAAAGCATACAGATTCATGGTGATAGAACCAAATGATTTAATATCAATTAACACTATCATTGAATCTAGAGATGCCAAATTTGACGAGCAAAGGTTCAAAACAATTCCTAAGGCACATGAACTCTCTAAAGAAATAGTGTCTTCGGAAATTCCCATTAATAATGAAAGGGAAGACAACGATTCAAATATGGATCAACAAGTTCAAGAACCTAGAAGAAGTAAGCGTCAAAGAAGGCAAAGAACCTTTGGACCTAATTTTGAAATGTATCTAGTTGAGGGAGATCGAAATGATTCAACACGAGTATATCCGATTATTTATAACTTGGATGAAGATCCCAAAACATATTCAGAAGCTATGAAGTCTCATGATTCTTCTTTTTGGAAAGAAGCTGTAAATGATGAGATGGACTCTATCTTAGGGAATAATACTTGGACACTTGTCGACTTTCCACCTGGTATAAGAGCTATCAAAAGTAAATGGATTTTCAAAAGGAAAATGAGAATTGATGGCATGGTCGAAAAATTCAAGGCACGTTTAGTAGCCAAGGGTTTTACACAAAAAGAAGGACTTGATTACTTAGACACGTACGCTCCTGTTGCACGAACAACAACCATTAGAATTTTGATTGCCTTAGCTTCCATATATAAACTCGTGATTCACCAAATGGATGTCAAGACAGCTTTCTTGAATGGTGAATTAGAAGAAGAAATATATATGGAACAACTGAGGGCTTTGTAATACAAGGACAAGAAAATAAGGTTTGTAAACTTATTAAGTCCTTGTACGGATTAAAACAAGCTCCCAAACAGTGGCATCAAAAATTTGATCAAGTAATCTTATCCAATGGTTTTAAGATTAACCAATCGGATAAATGTGTCTATAGCCGATTTGTTAATGGAAAAGGTGTGATCATATGCCTATACGTAGATGATATGCTAATATTTGGAACCGATCTTGAACAAGTGCAAAACACTAAGAAACTTTTATCAGAAAACTTTGATATGAAAGATTTGGGAGAAGCTGATGTCATTCTTGGCATCAAAATTCTTAGAAATGAAAACAAACTTATGATATCCCAGTCTCATTATATATAAAAAGTTTTGAAACGCTTTAACAAATTTAATTGTTCTCCTGTAAGCACTCCATTCGAAGTAAGCTCCAAATTAAGCAAGAATACCGGTAGGGTGGTTGCTCAAAATGAGTATGCTAGGGTTATAGGTAGTTTGATGTATGCTATGACATGTACTAGACCTGATATTGCATATGCAGTAGGAAGATTAAGTAGGCATACTCGTAATCCTGGAATACAACACTGGGAAGCTATAAATAGAGTGTTTAAATACTTAAAGAAAACCATGGATTATGGTTTGGAATACAGCGGGTATCCTTTAGTATTGGAAGGATATACCGATGCAAGTTGGATAACTAAGCAAGAAGACTATGCATCCACCACTGGTTGGATCTTCAAACTTGGTGGAGGTGTTGTGTCTTGGTGATCAAAGAAACAAAGTTGTATATCCGACTCAACAATGGCGGCTGAATTTGTAGCATTGGCTTCTTGTTGTAAAGAAGCAGAATGGTTAAGAGATTTGTTAATTAACATACCATTGTGACCAAAACCGATGCCGCCTATCTCTATACATTGTGATAGTCAAGCCACACTATCATGAGCATATAACAATGTATACAATGGTAAGTCCAGACACATTGGAATTAGACACATATAAGTCAATCAGTTGATAAATGATGGGGTGATCACCGTAAGCTTCTTACGTTCAAATAAGAACTTGGCAGATCCTTTTACAAAAGGACTACCTAGAAAACTGATTGAAAGTACTTCAAAGGGGATGGGACTCAAGCCCACCTATAAGTAGTCACCCATGATGGAACCTTGACTTAACGCCTGGTATTTCACCAAGTCTTAAGATCAAGCAAAAGTACATCATCCGAACGTGACTGAAGTTTTGCAAACATTATAAACTCCATCCCAGGGTTAACGAAACTTGGAACCGTAATGTAAGTAAGGCTGAATACAATTCTTAATGGACTTATAACACAATTGTGTTGGATTGTTTTAAGTTACGGGAACAATCTTGATAAGGTCCACCAATCTGAATATGGAAGTTAGGCCACTTCCTATGAGTTCAAGGGTTTGGCTCTAAAGCATTCTGAGAAACCAAGATAAGACCCATGGCCAGTTAAAGGGTCGGCACAAAGTGGATTGAATGAACGAGAGGAAGGATATGCGTGAGGTGTTTCCGTTTAACATATAAAGGAAGATGATTCAATGGCTTTGGTCCAACCATTCTTACCCTAGTTAAGCTTGAGCGCTTTCACTACGTAAAGATTCAAGGTGTAATATTCCATCTTTACTTATGCATAACACCCCCAGGGATTTCTAAATCGGGTTAGGTCTTATGTGTCTTTTCAAGAACTATGTTTATTTTGAAAATTGTGGGGGATTGTTGGGTAATTATTTTCAAAACAAACAGTCTTTTTGGTTGTGTCTTAGGAAGGAAGTTAAGGGTTTTGTTGTGTTTTGGTAGTGACCAATGAAATGGCAATTAGCGACAGTTTTTATGTCACAAAACCGTCGCTAATGAACCATCATATCCATAAGACGCGCCTATTCGTCAAAGGTGGCGGTTATTTCTGTTAAAAGGGTGTCTGTGACTGAACCATCGCGACTGTTAGAAAATGTTTCAGTTAGAGACAGTTTTTGTGTCGCTAGATCGTCGCTAAACTGTCACTAATTGCACCTGTTGATGAACCAGCGTGTCTGTTTGAAGAGTCACGAGTTTGCCTATAAATATTGGCATCTTTCTGCGTTTTTTGATCATCCAAAACCAAAAACAAACACATACAAAACCTTTCTTCCAATATACCCGATTGCTATAAGTAATATTGCTATAGAACTATTATTTGTAGTGTCTTGAAACCCCCGATAACTCGGTAGTTCATCCGGATTATCACCACCATCGTGTAGTGTTGATAATTGCTACATACGTTGCTTCATTGTATCTTGGGAGGCAATTCGTCCGTAACCCAAAACACGATTGTTCGAAAGAACGGTGGGGGCAAAATTACTTTAAGGGAAGAGATTTCTTGCCTTGAAGTGATAAGTGGTAGTAACATGCTAGACGGAAATCCGAAAATAACACATCATTGACACCGCGAGTATCAACATCGTAAGGCCTAGCAGTAGTTTATTATGAAGAGTGGTTTTGAAATCCTTTAACCGAAATGAAGATGTGTGGATGGACAGAAATATTATAACTGATGTTAATGAAAATGTGAGTGAAAGTGCATCGGCGAGTGCAAAGATTATAAAGTATGGTTTGTTCTTAAGAAGTGGATAGCCTGTCACTTGATCTGGACCTCCAGGTACAGTGTAAGCTGCAGCAAAGGCAACAGAGGCAATGAGTACAACAACAATGGAGCAGTTCTCAGCTGTACACTTCATCCACTGGCGGAGCTATGTGTACCCCAGGGGTAGCGGTCGCTACCCCTGAACTTTTACCCGGTAGTGGATTTTTTTTTTTTTTTTTTTTTTTTTTTTTTTTTTTTTTTTTTTTTTTTTTTTTTTTTTTACGTTTTTCGTACTATCTTTCGTATTTTGCTATCCCTGAAACAAATTTTCGCTACGCCTAAAATTTTTTTCGTATTCCGCTACCCCTGAACTTTAATCCTAGTTCCGCCACTGACTTCATCCATTCTTTAACATCAATGCGTAGCTGTGCATTGTTTCTCGATGAATAGTTGCTCAGCAGTCACCCCATCGTTGTTTACCTGCAATGTTGTTAAGCCTGTACATATGTTTTTCACACTCTGGATTGAAACAACCAGGAAAAGACGTCATAAATGTTAGTATAGTTATCAACTGATTCATTTGCATCAAATGCTAGTTACTTAATTTATTACCTCAGACAGAAGCAAATCGTCTCTTAGTACCAACGCAGGGCTTCGGATGTCACTCTCAGCTTTCGGATCTCTAACTTTTATGCCAACCATATGAAGTATTGAGTTGCCTCTTTTATCAATCTTCCCTCGTAGCCTCGTCAAAGGATTCTTCATACTGATCACAGTATTATAGATGTCTATTCTTTGATATTTTATTGCCACATGCAAAATGTCACGGCCGTCCTCATCAATATGCTCTACTGCCTGAGGGTACACTTGCAGTATTTCCTTAACAATCTTTGTACAACCTGATTTTGTCTCTAAAAACAGTGGAGAGTCGGGGGTGGGAGCATTAATGATAATATCTGCATGAAATGTTGCTCCAAATCTATGGAGTTTAATTCTGTTTTGATTAGACATGGGTTCTGTTGCTTCCCATGAGGCATCCCTTTCAATCAAGAACCTTCCAACTTTCTTTGCTGATTCATGTTTCAGCATTTGTTTCTGAACTTTCTTTACGATAGGCACTCTACTATATCCTTCTTTAGGACTTGAATCGGTGACTGAGAAATAAAGGGTCAGAAGTTATTAGTGTTGTTATGGCATTTCATTGTGAATAAAGCAACTGGACTTGTATTCATACATTTATATATGAAGCGTTTGAAATAGTTATCTTTAAATAAACTAGCGAAAGCAAATGGCTTGTGTTAAGCTATGAATCGACCTATATCATACACACAAACTACTTATGCGTGACACTCAAAGAACAATAAGAAATATAGATGAGAGAATGGATCGTTCTTAATATAAAAACCGTGTATATGATATTAGCTTGGAAGAGAAGCAACTACAAAACACACACATAAAGCATACACACTCTCACCTATACTAGTCTATGAGGCACACATGAAATGGAGGTGAGAGTGTGTTTTTATAGCCATTTGGCCGGCGCCCTAAAGGCTTTATCTTTGGCTTGGTGGGCTTTGTGTTGGACTTGGACTATTGATCATTACATGGACTCTTCTAATACATTCTAGCATAGTCCAACACAAAGTTTCCTTATACTATTCTTTTACTTATAATCG
The DNA here is from genome assembly GCA_021014915.2 of Artemisia tridentata subsp. tridentata. Lineage (NCBI taxonomy): Eukaryota > Viridiplantae > Streptophyta > Magnoliopsida > Asterales > Asteraceae > Artemisia > Artemisia tridentata. The sequence continues at coordinate 4,986,673 of CP139507.1, read as the reverse complement.
ACACACACTACAAATATACATAGAAGATAAATGACCATCACTTCAATACATAATTTAAATGCTAACAATCTCCCTCTAAGGGATGGTCATTTCAATGATGCTCCTGGTGATAGGTCTTACCTTTGATCAAAACCTTCTATACTTTTGCGTCGTATCCTCCATCATACTCATACTTCTTGAACTTCATACTTATGTCATCCTTTCTCGATACATGAGCTTGTTCTTGACTTCTTGATTATCTTTTTGACGTTGTCTTTAACACTTTGTCTTTAACTTGATCTTTTCGTCTTGAACTTTTTCACTTGAACTTTTGTTGAGGATGATCTTCATAAGTATGAGCATGAGGAGGTATAGATGTTGAGACATATGATGATGGTGAATGGATTTCCGTCAGTACCTGCATAAAACAGTTAGCAATAAATCGTCCAGCGCTTACAAGTTCAGATTTCGAGATTGTTAACAGCATAATGTGAAAACTTTCTCTAATATGTACCAAGGCAGTTATGAATCGGATACCCCCGAAAGGGCTTACACAGACACACTGAAGTGCACCCACTATCACCCCACGACTGTAGACCGTTTGAAGCACGTAACCATCATGATATAATTGTCAAGATCCGAAGATCTCATTAAGAGTCTTGTACACCATGTATCCTTTTTGGTGAACACAGGTGCATTATATGGAGAGTGTTCCTAAGAGATTTTTGTTGAATATCATGGCTCTAGGCTCGATAATGTGCATTTTGGTTTTTAGTAGTCGGAGGCATGGAGCAGAGTGCAACCTTTTCAATATCAACACATCTCGGAATGAGAGGCCGATAGATTATGCAGTGTTCTCCGTGAGAAATGAAACAAATATCTTTTAAGAGATATCTGAGTGGCTAGGAGGGGTTTGTGCAGCGCGTCACTGGGTCCATGACTTCTTGTCTTCAATATCAGTATCAACTTTGTGATAACCGATAGCAGATGTATTGACCCGGTTTCTGCCCTAAGTTTTCATGGAGGGCTATTTCTTTTCACCATTTCATTCAACTTTTCCTTTTAATTCTTCAACCCCTTCTTTCCCTTTCTCATTGACTCCTTTTTTCAATCTTTCCTAAGGACTTCTAATTCTAAACTATTTGAATTGTCCTTGGGTAGATCCCTCCGGCTCTGGCGGATCACATAATCACCTTATTACTCCATGATTATCCTAGATTTTTTGATCACTTGCCATAAAACCTTTTGTGAAAATCTCTCAAAGTGTTTATGAATAAACACATTTTAGTTAACACTTCGAGAGTTTTACATTTTCTGAAATACTCCCCCTTCACATGTGCTCATGCATTTTTAAGATAAATTTGCACATGTTGGGTAGAGTTTGCACATTTGAAATGATTGACTTTCAATTAACATGACCATCACGAGACACGTTTACATCACTAGTTAAACTAGCTTGAAATTATTACCCATCCCGGTCATATTCAATGATTATCTCTTGAATTGGTACATTCTATTCAAACAAGTCCTTTGCGAGACACGTTTACATCACTGGATAACCAGCTTGAAATTATTACCCGTCCCGGACAAGTCTTTTCGATTATGGACATTTAATTTTTGTCAATTCGAAGGTTCAGATCTGAGTCTAGCTCTTGTTGAGATTCAATCCACAATCTTTAAACATTTTTGATCACATTTTAATCATGTCTTCTCCCCCTCAAAAATAGCATGTAGTGATATTTTTGATATCAACTGATTAAATGAAAGCTTTTTGGAGAGATAGACGGATCATTTTAGCATGATTTGGAACATTTTGTTTTTCTTTTTATACTCCCCCGTAAATAAAACATATTTTTAAACTTTTGAGTTTAAAATCATTTTAAGGGTATAGAGGGAGTTATCTTGAGCACAGAATTTTGAGAAAGATTTTGAAAAATCTTTTTGAAAAATCTTGATAATGTGCTCAAGGATTTTTTGTTTTTGCCATTAACATTACGAGTCCTTATCTGAAATAATCAGAAGTCATCAATGTAGCGCGGGTTTCGTATTGAAATATACGAAAGCCGTCATTTAAGTGCGGGTTTCGTACTGACGTATACGAAAGCCATTATTTAAGAAATTTTTGAGAAACGACATGTTTTAGAAAAGTTTAAATGAACTCTCGCTCAAGCATCTATACATGTTCATATCATTGTTGAATGACATTTCTAGAAACGTACAGAATATCGATTATACGAGAGACATGTCGTGAGAATAATATTTTTGACTTTTTGATTTTATATTGTTTTTGTATTTTTGAAATTTTCTATTTTTGTATTTTGTTTTTGTTGGTTTTTCAAATTTTGTATTTTGTTTTTCAAAAATATTTACAGCGAAGCTTTTTGAGATAAATCAAGAAGATTCGAGAAGACTTTCTAACTCTTCGGGAGTTAGGCTTCGCATTCCAATTCGTCGAACTAAGTTATCAAACCGCTCTTTTGGAAGGGCTTTAGTAAATAGATCGGCGAGTTGGTATTCAGTCTTCACGAAAAATAATTCAACAGTACCCTCTTCTACGTGTTCCTTTATGAAGTGATAGCAGACTCTAATATGCTTGGTCTTTGAGTGTTGCACTTGATTGCACGAGATGGCTATGACACTTTTCAAGTCACAATACATAGGTATACGGTCGAAAGTAAAGCCATAATCTGTGAGTTGTGTCCTTATCCATAGAACTTGGGCACAACACGCAGATAGAGACACATACTCGGCTTTTGCGGTTGATAACGCGGTACAATCTTGTTTCCTTGATGACCAGCCTACTAGCTTTTCACCCAAAAATTGTGCTCCACCTGATGTACTCTTTGCTGTGACTTGGCAACCGGCATGGTCCGCATCTGACAAGGCTATGAGTTTAAACTCCGAATCCTTCGGATACCAAAGTCCCATGTTAATGGTTCTTCGTAGGTACCGAAAGATCCGCTTAACCTCTTGGAGGTGCAGTTCGGTAGGCCTTGCCTGAAACCGTGCTAATAAACAAACAGCAAAATGAATATCGGGTCGACTAGCTGTTAGATACATGAGAGACCCAATCATGCTCTGATATTTCTTTGGATCCATGGGTTTCCCATGTAAATCAGCGCCTATTTTGGGTGAAGTGACCATTGGTGTACCAACAGTCACAATTTTCCATTCCATGTTTTTTCAAAATCTCAATTGTATATTTAGCTTGATTTATAAAAATACCACGTGGGGTTTGATGAATTTGTAAACCAAGAAAGAATTTTAGTTCCCTCATCATGGACATTTCAAATTTGCTTTTCATGAGATTTTCAAAATGTTTTGAATGTTTTGGATTAGTGGACCCAAAGATAATGTCGTCTACGTAAATATGAACAATCAAAATGTCATCTTTGAATTTTCTAGTAAACAAGGTTGGGTCAATTGTTCCTTTGGTGAAATGATTATGAAGTAGGAAAGATGATAACTCGTCATACCACGCCCTTGGAGCTTGTTTCAAACCATAGATAGCTTTCTTTAGCTTGTAGACGTAGTCTGGATGATCTTTGTCAACGAATCCATCTGGCTGACTCACGTACACTTCTTCTTTCAGAGTTCCATTCAAGAATGCTGTCTTGATATCCATCTGATAGACCGTGATGTTTTTGTGAGCTGCATATGCTAAGAAAATCCTGACTGCCTCCAGCCTTGCTACTGGCGCGAATGACTCTTCAAAATCTATCCATTCTTCCTGTCTAAATCCCTTGGCCACTAGACAAGCTTTGTTGCGAATTACAGTCATTTCTTCATCCTTTTTGTTCTTCCATAACAACTTAAGATCAATGACAAGTTTGCCAATTGGTCTTGGAACTAAATCCCATGTGTCATGCAATTGATATTGGAGAATTTCTTCCTGCATCGCTTCAATCCATGCATTATCTGCGATCGCCTCCCGAATGTTCTTTGGCTCTTTTAGACTGACTGAGCCGACATAGATGCATATATCAGAATCGGTGGCGAGATGTTTTCTCGTCTGAACTGGCCTTGAAGGTTCACCAATTACTTGTTCTATTCGATGGTCTTTAGTCCACTGTAACATAGAAGGGTACCTTGGATTTGACGAATGCGTGTTAGATGGTTCTTGTAACCGAGAAGATGATTCAGCAGAATCCGTTGCAAATGGGTTTTCGAATGGTTCTTTTTCTAACACAGCATCGTTTTGTTGTTGTTCTTCTTGAATTGGTGTATTTTGGTTTTGCTCATCAACTCTTGGTAAAACAATCTCAATTACTGGAGTTGCTGGAGTAGATGTTGATGACGTGGAGGGAGTTGGTGCGTTAGCTATGATTGTTGTTGATGCATCTTGCGGTGGTGGTGGTTGATGTTGTTGAGCGGGTGCAGCGGAATGTTGTTGTGATGCATTTGTCGAAGCTCCACCATAGTATTCATTATACATATACTCGAAGAAAGTGTCCAGTTCTTGATTTGTTGGTTTGTCAATATTAGTTGACTGAGCTCTTCGGGGTACGAGTCCTAAACTAATATGTCCAGAAGTCTGACTGTTTGGTGCGGGTCCTAATCCGGTATGATTAGAAGCCATTGTGTTAAACGCGGGTTCTAGAGCGAGTCTCTCAGAAGCCATTTGTGAAATCTCATCAAACTTCACATTCATCGTCTCCATAATCCTCTTAGTTCTCTTGTTATACACCCTGAATGCCCTTGAGTTTTCTGAATAACCGATGAAGATTCCAATATCACCCTTAGCTTTCAGTTTCCCCGGATCTTCTTTGTCGTTCGTAGGATAGCACAAAGTGCCAAATACATGAATGTAAGAGATGTCGGGTTTTCTGTTGTTTACTAGCTCATATGGGGTTTTATTGAATCTTGGATGGATTAGAGATCGGTTCTGAGTAAAACATGCAGTGGCATCAGCATCAGCCCATAAGAATAACGGTGCACTGGAATAAATCAGCATCGTGCGAGCAGCTTCCACAAGAGTTCTGTTTCTTCTTTCAACTACCCTGTTCTGCTGTGGCGTTCTAACAACTGATGTCTGGTGAGTGATTCCAGTATCTTCAAAGTAGGTTCTTAACTCCTGATTAGTGAATTCAGTGCCATTGTCTGTTCTTACGATCCTTACTGGAGCTTGAAGTAAGACTTGAATGCGCTTCAAAAAGGTGATTATGATGCCTGGTGCTTCGTCTTTTGACCTCAAAAACTTTACCCATGTATATCTTGAATAGTCATCGACAATAACAAGAATATACTTCTTCCCATTAATTCTTTCAACTCTCATTGGGCCACATAAGTTCATATGCAACAAATGTAACTTATCGACCGAACTAGGTACGGTTTTAGGTTTATAAGTTTCCCTTTGTCTTTTTCCTTGCTGACAGGATGGACATAAGTGATCTTTGGTTTATTTGAACTTTGGGAGACCAGTGACGATGTTGTCTTTGGCTAGTTTGGTTAAAGTATCAAAGTTGAGATGGGATAAGTGTCTGTGCCATAACCAGGACTTAGTTTCGCAAGCTCTTGTTATGAGACAAATTGGTGATGAAGAGGCCATTTGGTTGATGTCGATAGCATATAAGTTGGTGCCACGATTCCCAGATAAGAGATCATGTCCAACCAAATTCCTAGCGAAGCAAGTATTTCTCCTAAATGCAACCTCTAAATCTGCATCGCAAAATTGCCTGACTGAAAACAGATTATGTCCCAATCCTTCGACATAGTAAACCCGAGTGATTAAGAAGTTTCCAAACTGAAGATCTCCATAACCCAGAATACTTGCTACATGATCATTTCCAAAGCGAACAGTTCCCATGAATTTCCATACAAAGTTGATCAGCAGCTTCAGATTCCCGGTCATGTGCTTGGAGCAACCCGAGTCGATGATCCAAAGACATATTTCGATAACCTGCCAATAACAGATGATTGTGCATTTGGAAACCGTTTATCATTTGGTTCCATGGGGTTAGGGGTAACAGACGAATCACATTCATAAACAATTTTTATTGGTTCTTTTGGAGCCATTAATTTTCCATTTACTAAAGTGAATTCTCTACCCGTTGGTATCCATATTCGCATCTTAAGATAGTTCTTAGGTAATATGCGACAAGTGGTTGACCTAGATTTTGAAATAAGTCTTTGAATATACCTAGTCTTAGCACTAGTTCCTGAAGGAACATCTTTCTGTTCAAGCTTTGCATTCACATTATTAGAAACAATATCATCACAAGCATTTTTAGATAACGATTTCTTGCACATTAAACAAACAGAGTCATTACATGCACTTGAAATAGTATTCTTAACATTACATCCAGATGACATATGTTTCTTATTCGAAAGCGATAAATTCCTAGGGTGTTCTTCTACTTCTTCCATTTTATTCTTGCATTCACTCTTAGAGGTAGGCGAGACTCTATTGTTCCTTGTATTGCTCCTAGGCTGTAGTCTGTCGCTCCTAGAGGTACTTTCTACTCTTGTAGAAGGTAAGGCACACACATTAGGATTTATCTTGTTGTCCTTTGAAGTTGTTTTAGCAATCCTAGACTCTTTTGGATTATCTTTTACACTTTTGTCTATCACCCTATATGTTTTAGATGTAGAGGTAGACGCAGTAGTGGTACTAATCCTATAAAGTCCAGGTGCTATCACATTTGGTGTTTCGACAACTGCTTTCCCTTTATCAACACTTGTTGATTTTTCACATTCTTTTGGCAAGGGTGTTGGAGTGACTGGTTTTGTCAAATCAATTGTCACATCAGCTTTCAGAACACTTTGAGAAATTGACATTTTAGGTTCAGCCGATGTCGATGGTTTTACAAACTTAGTTTCCTCACCCTTCCCTTTTTGACTTTCAAGCTGAGACTTCAAAAGATCATTTTGTTCTTTCATGTTTTTGTAAGCACGATCATACGACAATTTTTCATACTTACATTCTTCCTTTTTTCGATCAAGTTGTTTAAAATATGTGACATTTTCTTTTTCAAGCTTAGCAAGCGCATTTTCATATTTTAAAACAATTTTAGAAGTCTCAGCTCTCAGTCTTTCATCGTCTTCCACAGAATATGTTTGGTAAATTATGGACATAATTTCGGTCGATAGAACTGCCTCGAAGAGAGTGTCATTGTGTTTTTCCAAAACTTTGATGTGTTCAATGTTTTCATTTGCTTCCTTTACCAGGGATTTGTGGTCCTTGACAAAGTCGGCTGTTTCTTTTAAAATTGCATTTTCAACATGGATTACTCTTGCATGAATTGCAGTTAATGTAGGAGTAATTTCTGTTTTGAGAAAACTGTTGGTTTTTTGAAAACCGTTGGTGTTTGTTTTTGAACCAAATGTACTCCAGAAAGTGTGTTAAGCTTATTATAATCAATTGGTTTAATTTCTGGGTTCATTTGTCTCATTTTGTTTCTACTCTCTTCGGCAAGCTCAATCGTTTCAAAAGAATCCCGAACTTCGGGAGGATCATGTTTAGCAAATATCACATTACCATTATATAACACATTATTGTTGGATCGATATACTCTGACCAAACTAACTTGTAGCTTGTCTATGGTTTAACAACCTTGAATAAATTCAAAACTGTTAATGATGGAACACTGATATACTTTGCTAAGTATGCGGAATCTACTTCAACAAAGCTAAGAAGAATTAATAAACAACTTCGAATATTATTAAAACCTTGAACCTGCTCTTTACACAGATTCACTAACAAACTCTAATCACTAATACTCTAATAAGCTTCTAATATTCGTATGAACTTGTCTCTCTAAAATCGTTATCTCTAATGCCAACCTAGGGATCCTTTTATAGGCACAAGGAAAACCCTAGTCGGTTTACAATACTTGAACGACAAGTAATTCTAATTATAACTCTAATCTAATACGAACATTTTAGAATTACACATTAGTCCTTAAACATATTTGCATAACAGTCCTTCAACGAGCAGCAGTACTTTGACTTGATTAGCAGTACTTTGACTTCCAGCAGTACTTTGATATTCCAGCAGTACTTTAACTTTATAGCCCAACAATCCTCCCCTAACTTGAATTCTACTTGCTTGATTTCAAGTTCCTTTGTATTTCTTTAACTTCAACACTTTATCTTCAAGGAAAGGTTGTATCTTTGAAATCTGTCTCGTTGTTGTTTTGTCATCATCAATGCAATCAGTATCTTCAATCTTCATCAGCAACAATTCTTTTCAGCATCATATCTTTTCAGCAACTCAGCATCATATTGGCAATAGGTACATCAGATCTTAAAAGTTTCATACTATTCTCATCACTTCCAGGTGAAACTTAATGGATTTTGATGTCTCTTTACCAAAGCCATTAACTCTGGAGTAGCCAATGTTTAGGTTTAGGAAACCATGGTACATTGATAACCATATGATTTTTAGCAAATCATCAGCTATCAACGGATTTGAGTAGTCTTTACCAAATAGCCGTTTGCTTTTGGACTAGCTAGTTCTTTTAGTACAATCACTACCATGGTGAACTAATTACCATATAATGGTTTTCCACAGCCTTTACCACAAAGCCATTATCTTGTGGGCTAGCCAACTCTTCACTAACATAGATATGGTGAGTTGAAAACCATACAATTTTTAGTAAATTGTCAACTAAAAACGGATTTGATAATCACATCAGAGTCGTACCCTCATGATGAGTCAAACTCTTTCTTGTTTATTAAACATGGTGAGTTGATTACCATTTGTTGTGTAGTACAAGTACTAACACCATGTTGTTGCTTTCAAAACCATTTGTTGTTGTTTAATCTTTGTGCTTCAAAATGTTTTTGCACTTATCAAAAATTACTGATTTTATCAAAAGACTTTACTGGTTTCATGCTGCAAGCAGTACTTTGAGAAAGTACTGTTTGACTAGCAGTACTTTGAAGAAAGTACTTATTTTTCAAAAGATTTATATAATAATTAAACCATACCAGTAGTTATGCATTAATCTTCAGATTCAGTTGTCCACTTGATGAACAATTTTATAACCATCAATGCTACTTCATTCTCTTGTTCCACTTCCATGCCATGCTCTAGCATCCTAATCATCAGATCTCTTGTGAGTGGATATCTCTGTTATGCTAGCATATGAATCATAGTGCCATCCTCTAACTCCAAAACGTGTATTCCAACTGATTCAAAGAATCTCCATCTGTTAATCTCCCAGTTTTCTTAATTTTTCCACAAAGTACTGTCCTTAGTTTACTCTGTCTCCCAGATGGTTGTGAGATCTCCTAGCAATATCAAACATACTCCTTGTGGTGGAATATGCTCAAAGTAAGTTTGCACTTGGAGATATAACTGAAGCATATCATCTCTATCAATCAGATGTAGTATATCCCATAATGAATTGAATACTCTAAAACTTCCATCTTGTCTATGAAAGATCAGATAATCTCCTTCTTGTGATTCTACAACTGAAAAAGTAGATATCTTGGACTTCTTATCAGCATCTTCTTTCAATTTTGGATGTTCAAAGTCAACAACTCTAAGATAATTCCTTAGCTCATCAACTGTGTCTGTTCTTAATTCAAATGCATCCTTGAACTTCTTTGATGGCTGTTCATCAGTTGTTCTTTTCCTCTTTGAGCTCTTTGTAACAGCTCTTTCCTTTCTTCTATCTTCAAGCTCCTTATCTTCAAACGAAATAATGCTTGCAAGATCCTTTTCTATAGCTTCCCTAACAACATCATACAGATCCTTCATCTCTGTATATGTCAATTTCACCAAACCTGTATATCCTTGACCTTTCAGATAGGCCATCATATCATTCCTTTCTCTAGCTTTACTAATTGGCCTTTGTGATTGAACTATAAGCTTCCTAGATTCTTCAGCATCTATCTTAGCTTGCAATAGTCTAGCTGCTTCCTCACCTTTGGCAATCTGAATTTCTCTTTGTAGCTGCTGGCAAGGTTGGTTGAGGTGGTTTGGGTTGTCCTTCAACATGTACAGGTTCATCAAGAACAACATTACCATTGACAATCACATCCCATAGAGCATGGTCAGTAATAGCAAGGTACTGCCTCATCTTCATGCTCCAGAGATCATATTCTCCCTTCTTGATGATAGGAATTCTGAGTGAGGTGATGGATGGGATAGGTGCAGCTTCAGTCGACATTGTTGAGGGTTTGTTGATAAATCGGTTTTAAGGGTTTCTTCTTAATCAGAGTCTCCACACAAGCTCTGATACCACTTGTGAAGATCGTTGTAGCTCTTAGACTAGGTCTAATATTATATCTAGGAACACATAATAATGAAGGCGGAATATTCAAACATAGAATCAACATTATTATGAACAAGGTTTATTCATCATTACTAATATTATTTACAGCCCCAATTCTACTTGATCAAGGTGAACTTGTTGACCTTGAGGCTGCACTAACTAACTAACTAACTAACTAACTAACTAACTACTAACCCTAGACGTTTATAACTTACGTCTAGGTTACACACACACACCTCTAATCGACTACATCTTGTAGTTTGTGCACGTCTAAAACTAATGACCCATGTCCTCTTTATATACTAGAGGGATTAGGGTTTACAATAAAGACAATCATAATACAATAAGGAAACTAAATCTTTTAAGTAAATCTTCTAGAATCTTCAAAATTCTCCATCCTTTTGTAGTTTCCCTTCTTGTCACATTAAGTCCTTCAAGTTTCTGTTGATCCCAGTTGAGCTTCACGATATTATTAATTACTTTAGATGAATCTAAAGCAATCGGTATAGAAACTGATCTTGAATTGTATATCAAATATTATGCGGAAACTAATACTTGATCTTAAGAAGAATAAACACAAACGAATTATCAAACAACACTTCAATTATATTAATAACGATTGCTCAATAGCAATAGGGTTACAGAAACCTTGAAGTGTAAACAATAATACGTATGCTAAGATAATCGATATCTAACCCTAACCCTAGAACCTCCTTTTATAGCGTAAGGAGTCCTAGTCGGTTTACAAGACTTTCTATACAAGAAAAATATCTTACGTATCTTTTCTATACTTATCCTTAACATACTATACATATCTAATAAGCAGCAGAGTAACTAGTCTAGCAGCATAGTCTTCGTGGCTAGCAGCAGAGTTACACTTTGCTTATTCTTCCAACCAGCAGAGTTACAAAACAGCAGAGTTATTGTGCTAATCAGCAGAGTCACATAACTATTCAGCAGAGTTATGTTTCTCAAATCAGCAGCATCTTTTAGACCCAACAATCCTCCCCTAAACTTGATATTTTTCTTCAAAAATCATCAAGTTTCTTTTAAACCCAGCTAACCACCAGGAGGATGCTTCCAAACACTTTACTGTTTTGAGATCTTTGATTCCAGCACTTTTATATACTTCTCCACTAACTCAAAAGCTTGATGATCTGATAAGAATGGTCTTTACGAACTCAGCTTTCCAGGTTGTAACATGTTAGTCAGAAGAGCAGTATTCTTGAACACAGGATAATCTTTCTCTGTTAACATGTACAAACACAAACCATCACTTCCAGTCAATGCATGTACTCCACATGATTGATATAGATACCATCTGATAAATCTGCTTGAACTAATCACATTCTTCCAATCAAGACTTCTTTCATCAAGTTCAAACATATTCTTCAAATAGTAATAATTGAGTCTTTCATGCACCACCTCTGGTCTAGTATCACCATAATTCATCATGTAAAGATTCCAGAGTTGTATAATATCATCCCTATCCATGTAGTGCACCATCTGAGAAAAACTGATATATCTCACACTTGAACCATTTGATCTCTTAATCATCCAGCATGCTTGACTACCATCTAGAACATCATGTGAGTATGAAATGATTGGTTATTTTGTTGACAAAGGAACTTCATTAAGTAACTCAGGTTCTTCTTGAGGTTTATGAACTGTGAGATCCATAATGCTTTTCATATCATCTGCAGTTACTTCCTCAAAATTATGCTCATCAGTCACTTCTTCTTTCTCAGAAACACTATCCTCTTTCTCTGAATCACTCATCACTACTGACTGAGTTCTTCTCTTCTTCCTAGCTACCTGCTTCACTTTCCTCCTATATCTTTTTATACCAACAGAGGATTCAGTCAATACTTCAGCTTCAACAATAACATCTTTCTCCTTTTCAACATCAGATACTATTGACTTTGTAACACTTGAATCAGGATTCATGTAAGCATTTGGTGCTACTTTAACTCTTGTAAGCTTAGCTACTTCATCATCATTCAATGTATCAACTTTGCATTCCATCTCCTTCCTTGCTGCTTCATACTTCTTTTCAACATCTTCATATGACAAAAGTTTTAAATCTTTTAATTTCCAACCCTTCATGTGTCTCAGATAATATTCTTGATGAGTTCTAAGTTCCCTTCTTGTAGGAGGTTTAAGCACTTTCTTTTTCTTCCTCTGATTGACCAACTTCTTCTTCTGTTTTGCTTTAAACTCTTCCAAGAAGTCAAACTCATTTATAGCAGCAAAATCATCTTGCAACTCTTCTTTCACTTTAGCCCATTTGATAGCAGCCTCATTACTTGCTTGTTCATTTTCCCAGTTTTCAAGTAATGCTTTATTTTTAGCCTCATTCTCAGCCAGCTGCCTTTGTCTTTCAAGTTCTTTTTGCTCATCTTCTTCTACCAATTTTCTTGCAGCATCAGAATCATACCTAGATTGATCCTCTTTTGGCCAGAATTCAAAAGGAATATGCCATGGGTAAGAGTCATCTAATTTGCCTTTACCTTTACCAGTGTATGTTGGTTGTAAAGGTTTAGACACTGGTTCAGGTTCTCTTATAGTAACTCCTTTGGCTTTTGGTCTTGTAGGCTGTGGTGCAGGATTAGGTGAAATTTCTTTTGGTGCAGATGTTTTGTTTAGGTTAATTAACACTTGGGCTAAGGGCATTGTGTCTTCATCAAATTCACCAGCAGAGTGATGTAACCCTTCAGCAGCATTGTTTCTCCCATCAGCAGAAAGGTCGGCATCAACAGCAGAGTTAACCTTTTCATTTGCATCCAATACAACCTCCCCTAAATTTTTGGGTACCTCCCCTGAACCTGCTGCATCCTTCTGATCATTCCTCCCCTGTTTGGAAGCATCCTCTTCCAAACATGGTTTGGAACCTTTCTTCAACCTCCCCTCAAGATGAGTAACCCTGAGCTTAAGCCTTCTTATCTCTGCACCTTGAGAAGCTTTGACTGTTGATAACTCCTTTCTTAAACCAAGAACCTCCTGTGACAATTTTGTACATTTATCCGTCAATTCCTTAAATTGTTTCATGATATCCTCACAACTTCGGTCTGTGTAACCTGACCCGAGAGGTTGATCACTGGAATTGGCATTTTGTACAGGGGTTTTAACCGTCAAATCATCTTTTTCAAGTTCAATGCTAGCCTCAACACTTCGACCTATGTTACCTGGTCCGAGAGGTGTATCATGGGCAATGTTAATATGTACATCAGTGTCCATCAATTCATATGTTTCATGTCTGTCCTCATCACTTCGAGATGTGTTACCTTCTCCGAGAGGTGAATCTTTGGACACAAACTCAGTCTCAACCCTAGGTTGAACAGCTGAGCCCCCCATAGAAGCCATGTGGCTGGGGTTACCATCAGTTGTATTAGGTTCTTGAGAACATTCTACAAAAGATGTTGCCATGGTTGAGGTCTTAGTTATGTTAGCACTGTCCTGTTCAACTACTAAGTTGGAAACAGTAGTGCCAACCTTTTCCATCATGGTACCTACATCACATGTACCAGCCTCATCTGCAACCATACTGACATTGGCCTGAGGTTGCACAATGTCCTCTTGTTGAGAAGTCCTAGGTGATTGGGTATTTTGAGGTTCAGAGGATAAGGAGATATAAAAACTTGCAGATGAGGATGTGTGATGGGAAGCTGTGGGTGTTCCAGCTTCTTCATCCTCATTCTCTGCAGCCACTACATTCAAGATGTGTGCAGTTAAGGGAGTGATAGAGCCAGATACTTCAGGATTCTCAAAAACCTTTGAAGGTAATCCTCTGACCAAGTTCCCTTTCACCAACTTGTTGATAGCCTTGTAGTTCAGATGTCCAAGCCTTCTGTGCCATAGTTTGGATTCATCAATAGTGGCTTTGGCAAACAGACAAGTTAAATCTCTTTTGGGAATAATGTTCTTTATGTCCACACTGTATATGTTGTCATTTCTAGGGACTTTAAGAAGTACTAATTTATCATCAGGTATCTTATAGTCGGGAGATAAGAAAAGACATTCAGTGTCTGTAAAAAGAACAAAATTCTTTCTGTCACACATTTGTGAGACACTAAAAAGATTGAACTTTAAACCATTCACCAAATACACTTTCTCAAAATCCAATTTTCCAGTTCTGATCATGCCTTTTCCAACAATTTTACCTCCTTTGGGATCATTCCCAAAGGCAACATATCCACCATCCAAAGCTTCAAAGTTCTCCAAATTGCTTTGGTCTCCAGTCATGTGTGAAGAGCATCCACTATCAAAAATGCATTTATCCTTTAGCTCCTTTTGTAGATTTCCCTACACAAAAAGTAAGAGAATTAGTTTCTCTTTGGGACCCAAGCCATTACTGACTTGGATCTGCCTTGTGCATCAAAGTAGTCAAATTTCTTTAACTGCATTGGTGCACTGCTGTGTCTGAGAACATGATCTATAACTTTAACCTTAGGTTTCCAGACCCAACAAGCTGAGGCCTTAACAGCATAAAAATGATTGCCCACAACAGTATCAGTAACAAATTTAGGCAAAACAGCAGAGTCTGCCTTAACAGCAGAGTTTGCCTTAACAGCAGAATCAACTATATCCTTCTTTATGGGCATTGTTGGTGCAATAGGAGAGATAACTCTAGAAGTACCACCTCTCATCAAAACTTCCTTGGGAACCATGTTTCTTTTGGGGTGAGGGTGAGTCTTTCTAGCAAAGTTTCTATGGTTCACCCTTATGTACTGGTTCCAAACTGGTTTTTGATAGCACTCATCCTGTAGATGTTCAAAACTACCACAACAATAACATGCCTTCTTAAGTAATTGAAAATCAGTACCTAATTTTTGTGAAACTAGGTTGTTCCAATTTCTCTGGTTTCCTCTAGGCAAGTTATTGATTTTCTTAGGATATACTCTAGGTGTGTTTTCATACTCAGCCATCTTCCTAGAGATACCTTTACCAAACCTAGGCTTAACAAACTCAACCTTTTTAGCCTTAGGTACTTTTGATTCAAAAACAGTAGGAATTTCTTCCTTTTTGTTCTTAGGGGTTGAATCAGATTCCACTACATCATCATCACTGTCAGACTCCCAATCTTCAATTAGGGGTGCTTGTTCATACTTCTTTACCTCAACCTTAGGTGACTCTATTTCTGTTTCACTAGTTTCAACTACAGGTTTACTAGTTTCACCTACAGGTTTGGCCCCAGACTCAGATATGAAAGTCAGAGTCCTAGTAGGAGGGGCATTGGCACTAAGTTTCTTAGGGTGAGCAACAGCATTATATCCTATACCATTAAAGTGTCTTCCTAATGGTTTACTGAGAATGTCAGTGGCAAATTGTTGTTTTTCCACCCTAACAATATGTTTTTCAGTCTCACTAATAGCTGAATCTTTAGCCTTTTCAGCCTCTTCTACTTTTCCCATAAGAACCTGAATCTCACAATCTTTCTTAATAAGTTCATTTTCTAGAATAGTGATCTTATCAAGATATTCAATTTCAGTCTTTTTATAAAATTCAAGCTTCTCTTCTAAATTCTTTAAACCATATTCATAACTAAGATTATCTAGCTTAAGTGTTTCATTTTCCTTTTTAAGGTTTCCATTGCTAGACTTAAGTATCTCAATTGTATCAGAACATGATTTAAAAGAACAAGATGATTCATTGGATACCTCAAAGTCTGATCCAGAAGAAGAATAGACCATGAGAGCAAACTGTTGTACTTGAGGTTCCTCTTCAGCTATCAATGCACAATTTGGACCATCCTCAGCATGATCACTCCAGTCATAATCTCCTAACCCATCACATGATACCATAGCAGTAGTAGGATTTGGCTCTTCATCAACAGACTTCTTGAAATTCTCATTATTTCTTTTTGGTGCTCTGCATTCTCTTGCAAAGTGTCCCTTCTTTCTACAGTTAAAACATTCAGCCTTTGATTTGTCAAATCCCACATTCTTGTTCCTTCTGAACTTCATCTCTTTTCCAGTTCGTTTAAGAAACCTTCTTGCCCTCATAGTAAGCATTGCAAACTGCCATTGCATATCAATCTCTTCAACATCATCAGGATCAAGTTCATCCAGATCTTGAGGCATGACTGAAGTACTTGTAGTAAGTTCAGCCAAATAAGCACAAATTGCTGCATCACTGATGGTGTTGGTGTTGGTGGAGTCACCAGCAGAGACATGTGAACCAGCAGCAGGAGCAAAAGTACCAGCAGCAGAGTGCTGTTCTTGATGACTACCAGAATTCTTGCTGTTTGAGGAAACAAAAGCAAGATTATTTGTGGTAGAAGATGAGCTTGACAATCCTTTAACTTCAGATTCATATACCTTCAAGTTGTTATACAGATCATCCAATGTCATAGTATCAAAATCTTCCTTATGTCTCCAAACCACTGTATGAGTGTTCCATTCAGAAGATAGACTTCTCAGAAACTTTAGATTGACATCTTCTTGAGATGGCTCAATCTTTAAAAGAGCCATCTGACTGGATAGCTTATGAAGTCGATCATAAGTTCCCTCAATGCTCTCAGAACTTAAAGCAGTGAAAGTTTCAAACTGATGCTTCAGTAGATTCTTTCTTGATTTCTTGGTAGCTTCATTCCCACCAAATCGAAGTTCGACTGCTTCCCATAACTCCTTAGCAGACTCAATATGAGTAAAACTCAATTGATAATCATTAGGTATTCCCATCATGAGAATACTGTGTGCCTTGACCTCCAATCTTCTCTGCGCTTTCTCCTCGCTTGTCTTGAGAGTCAAGACTGATCCAGTAGCAGTCTTGGTTTGCACACTGTCACCATGTAGAACAACTTCCCAAAGTGAGTAATCAACCATTCTCATGTATTGTTGAATCCTCATCTTCCAGATCTCATACTCTCCAGTCTTGAGCATGGGGACCCTTGATGCAGTAACCATGTGTGTAGAGTCGGAATCCATTGCTTACTTTGATGATTAGCAAATCTTGTATTCAGAAATTCTTCTTGGTACCAGTTTCTATATCACAAGCTCTGATACCACTTGTTGATCCCAGTTGAGCTTCACGATCTTATTAATTACTTTAGATGAATCTAAAGCAATCGGTATAGAAACTGATCTTGAATTGTATATCAAATATTATGCGGAAACTAATACTTGATCTTAAGAAGAATAAACACAAACGAATTATCAAACAACACTTCAATTATATTAATAACGATTGCTCAATAGCAATAGGGTTACAGAAACCTTGAAGTGTAAACAATAATACGTATGCTAAGATAATCGATATCTAACCCTAACCCTAGAACCTCATTTTATAGCGTAAGGAGTCCTAGTCGGTTTACAAGACTTTCTATACAAGAAAAATATCTTACGTATCTTTTCTATACTTATCCTTAACATACTATACATATCTAATAAGCAGCAGAGTAACTAGTCTAGCAGCAGAGTCTTCGTGGGCTAGCAGCAGAGTTACACTTTGCTTATTCTTCCAACCAGCAGAGTCACAAAACAGCAGAGTTATTGTGCTAATCAGCAGAGTCACATAACTATTCAGCAGAGTTATGTTTCTCGAATCAGCAGCATCTTTTAGACCCAACAGTTTCATTCTTCTTGTTTTGTCTCATCAAATCTATAAAACCCAAGATAAGGCTCTCAACATACTGTTGTCTGCTATTCCTGATGGTCACCTACTAAAGTTCCATGATGCTAAGGATGCAAAGCAATTGTGGGCTGCGATCAAGACAAGATTTGGAGGTAATGATGCTTCTAAGAAGATGCATTGAAACTTATTGAAGCAGCAGTTTGAAACTTTCACTGTTGGTGAAAGAGAAGGTCTTGATGTTGCCTATGATAGATTCCAAAATCTACTTAGTATGCTAGAACTGTATGGAGCAGAGGTATCTGTTGAAGATGCAAATTTGAAGTTCTTAAGGAGTTTACCATCTGTCTGGCATGTGGTTGCTACTATGATTAGAGGACAACCTGGATTGGAGTCTATGGACTTTGATGATCTTTACAACAATTTGAAAGTGTACGAGCAAGAGATGAATGGTCACAGTTCTCAGAAAACTCACAACATAGCTTTTGTGTCTTCTGAAAACAGAAGCAGTACTTCCACTAAAAGTACTGCTTATCCTTCTCAAAGTACTGTTGGTGATACACAGCATGTTTGCACAACCACAACTACCCCAACCCATCACCAACAAACAACACCAATTCTGATGATGTTGTATGTTCCTTCTTTGCACAACAAGCCACTTTACCTGTTACCTATCAAGAAGACTTGTTGCAGATTGAAGAAGATGCTTTAGAGGAGATTGACATAAGATGGCAAGTAGCTATGATCACTGCAAGGATCAAGAAGTTCATGAACAAGACAGGAAGGGGAATTAATTTCAAAGCCAAACAAGGTATAACTTTTGACAAATCCAAGATTGAATGTTTCAATTGTCAAAAGCTTGGACACTTTGCAAGGGAATGCAAGTTTGCAAAATATCAGGCAAACAGGATGATTGAACAACCCAAGGTGGAAAGAAAGGAGGTTCCTATTACTGAATCACAACCAAAAGCTTTGGTGGCTCAAGAAAATCTAGCAGAGATTGACTGGAGTGCTGAATTTGATGATGAACCTGTAACCTATTCTATGGTTGCAATGGAAGAGTTTGATTGGGGCACAGCTTTTGATGAGGAACCTGGATATGCTGCTTTGGAATCAAGAGATGGTCTTGGAAGCTTTGACTGGAGCATGGAGAATGAAGATGAACCTGTTCAGATTGCTATGGTAGCTACTTCACCAAGTTCATCCAATGTCTCTGAGGGCAACCCAGAGGAGGAGCTTAAAGATCATATTATTGTTGATAGTGGTTGCTCTGGCAGCATGACAGGGGATAAGGAGATCCTGTCAGATTTTAAGGCATATTATGGAGGAAGAGTTGCATTTGGTAATGATCCTGATGGAGGAAGAATCACTGGCAAAGGAACAATCAAGGCTGGATGTATTGATTTTGAGAATGTTAGATATGTGAAGGAGCTCAAGTTCAATCTTTTGTCAGTATCTCAGATTTGTGACAAGAAGTACCCAATTCTGTTCACTGATACAGAATGTCTCAGTCTCTCTCCTGAGTTTAAGTTTGTTGATGATCACTTGGTAACATTGAGAGTACCAAGAACTAATGATTTGTATAGTTTAGACTTAAAGAGTCTCAATTCTGCTGTAAGAGCAACATGTTTAGTAGCCAAGGCATCATTGGAAGAAGCACATCTATGGCATAGAAGACTAGGTCATGTAAATTTCAAGAACATCAACAAGCTGGTCAAAGGGAATTTTGTTAGAGGTTTACCTTCTAAAACATTTAAGACTGATCATTCATGTTTGGCTTGCAAGAAGGGTAAACAACATAAACCTTCATGTAAAAAGCTTGGGGAAAGAGATATTAGAGAACCTTTGGAGTTGCTACACATGGATCTGTTTGGACCAGTTTCAGTAGAGAGTTTAAACAAGAAGAAGTACTGCTTGGTTGTGACAGATGATTGTAGCAGATTTAGTTGGGTCTTTTTCTTGGGATTCAAAGATGAAACCTTTGATGCTATCCATGACCTGATAGTAGCCCTTGAAAATCAATTGAGACTCAAAGTAAGAGGTATTAGATGTGATAATGGAACAGAATTCAAGAACAAGCATATGGATGAATTCTGTGCCAAGAAAGGGATCAAGAGAGAGTTTAGCATTGCTAGAACACCACAGCAGAATGGTGTTGCAGAAAGAAAGAACAGGACTTTGATAGAAGCAGCTAGAACAATGCTTGCAGATTCCCAATTACATATTCTCTTTTGGGCTGAAGCCATAAGTACTGCTTGCTATGTATTAAATAGAGTTTCAGTAACTAAACCTCAGATGAAGACACCTTATGAGTTACTAATGGGAAAGAAACCAAACATTTGTTTTCTAAAACCTTTTGGCTGTTCTCTGACTATTCTAAATACCATTGATTCTCTGGGAAAATTTGATGGTAAGTCAGATGAAGGATATCTGTTGGGTTATTGTACAAATAGCAAAGGTTTTAGAGTCTATAACATGAGTACCAAAAAGGTTCAAGATTGTCTTCATGTTGAATTTTTGGAAGATAAAGAAACTCAGAAAGGTAAAGGTCCTGACTGGATGTTTGATCTTGATCTCAAGTTCACTCCATCTATGAATTATGTACCTGTTAGAGAAGAGAATCAGGCTAATCACAAAGAAGATGATTCACAGTACATTGTTCATGGAGTCAATGTTAGACCAGAAGATGTTCCTGACAAAGAACCTGAAGTTACTGATAAGGAACAAAGTACTGCTCAACCAACCATCACAGTATCTGATGAAGATCAAGCCATACAAGATGAACTTAATAGGATGCTTTTTCAAGAAACTATAGCAAAATCCTATGAAGATGAACAAAGGAGGGCTTATGAAGCTGCAAAGAAAAAGGGTAAATTTCAAGATACTGCCCACAGTACTTTTGATCAAAGTACTGATGACCCTTTTGACAGTACTTCTGGTGTGTTAGAACCATCAAATTGGAACAATGCTGATGATTCCAATGTTGATGATGATGATTTGGATAATGCTAACATTCCTGGATTAGAAGAAATTGATGATAAGCTTAATCAAGAAGGTATTTTCTCAACTACCAATGAAGGGATTGATTTTACTAATTTGGAATCTGATCTTCCAGTTCCACCAACTCCTACATTGAGAGTTCATAAAGCTCATCCTCAAAGCAACATTATTGGATCACCCTCTTCAGGAGTGGTTACAAGAAACAAAGTTAAAGGTCTTTCTAAGCAACATACTGCTTTACTTAGCTTTGTTTACAAACAAAACAGGATGAATCACAAGGATCAACAAACATGCCTGTTTGCTTGTTTTCTATCTCAAGATGAACCCAAAAAGGTAGCTCAAGCTTTAGTTGATGAAAGTTGGGTTGAAGCCATGCAAGAGGAGCTTCTACAATTTAAGCTTCAAGAAGTCTGGGTATTATGTGATCTACCAGATGGCAAAAGAGTCATTGGTACATGATGGGTTTTCAGAATCAAAAGAGATGAAAGAGGGAATGTTATCAAAAATAAAGCTAGATTGGTTGCACAAGGATATCGCTAAGAAGAAGGAGTGGATTATGATGAAGTGTTCGCTCCTGTTGCAAGGATAGAGGCAATAAGGTTATTTCTTGCCTTTGCATCATATATGGGATTTCCTGTCTACCAAATGGATGTAAAAAGTGCTTTCCTTTATGGCACAATTTCTGAGGAAGTTTATGTTAAACAACCACCTGGTTTTGAAGATCCTGCACATCCAAACAAAGTCTACAAGGTGATCAAGGCACTGTATGGCCTTCATCAAGCTCTCAGAGCTTGGTATGAGAGACTCTCAAATTTTCTATTACAACATGGTTATAGGAGAGGAGCAATTGATAAGACTTTGTTTATCAAAAGAGATAAGAAAGACATTATGTTAGTCCAAGTCTATGTGGATGATATTATCTTTGGAGCCACAAAGAAGTCTATGGTGAAAGAATTTGAAGAACTTATGCAGAGGGAGTTTCAAATGAGTTCTATGGGAGAATTAACTTTCTTTTTGGGGCTTCAAGTTAGACAAACAAGAGATGGAATCTTCATTAACCAAGAAAAGTATGTTGCAGACATACTTAAAAGATTTGACCTTCCAAATCTCAGGCCTGCCACCACACCCATTGATAACAATAAACCATTAGGAAAGGATGAAGATGGACAAGCTGTGGATGTCAAGCTTTACAGATCTATGATTGGTTGTCTTATGTACTTAACTGCATCAAGACATGACATCATGTTTGCTGTATGCTTGTGTGCAAGATATCAGGTTACACCCAAGGTTTCACATATGTATGCAGTCAAGAGAATTTTTCGATATCTCAAGCATCAACCAAAGTTAGGATTATGGTATCCTAAGGAGTCACCTTTTCACTTGGAAGCTTTTTCAGATAGTGATTATGCAGGAGATAACTATGATAGAAGATCAACCACAGGAGGATGTCAATATCTTGGAAGAAGATTAGTTTCCTGGTAGTGTAAGAAGCAAACAATTGCTGCAACCTCCTCTACTGAAGCAGAATATGTTGCTGCTGCAAGCTGTTGTGGACAAGTTTTGTAGATGCAAAATCAACTCTTAGGTTATGGATTCAACTTCAAAAACACTCCTATCAACATTGATAATGAGAGTACCATCTGTATAGTGAAGAATCCTGTTTATCACTCCAAGACCAAGCATATTCAGATTAGGCATCACTTCATTCGGGATTGTTATGAGCACAGGCTTATAAATGTGGTCAAGGTTCACACAGATGATAATGTAGCTGATCTACTCACAAAGGGATTTGATGTTTCAAGATTCAACCACTTAGTTGTGAGCATTGGGATGATTAACTACTAGGCTACATTTGAGGGGAGGCTTTAGTATTAGTTAGTATACTTTCTTTTAGTTCTTAATGAAAGTATTGGTTTTTAGTAGTTTAGTTTAGACCATATGTTGTATTTGAGGGGAGGCAACATAGTTATTAGTTAGAACTTATGCATGAGCCATTTACAAGTTCTTGGTTTAGTTTGAAGTGTTGATTGTGGATAAGACGATGGAACGTACTACTTTGTTGCTTAACGTACTGGCTCAGCAACGTACTGCTTCAACGTACTGCTTACGTGGACATACTGTTCCAACGGTCAAAAAAAGTGTGGGGCTACGGTTAATTAATTCATTACGGCGGAGATAATAAGTCCATCAAAACGGTAACTTTATTATTTTGAGTTTGATTTGTTTCAATCCTATTTAAAGAACCTCTCACCTATTCCCCGCCTTTTAACTTAATACGAGATCCCTCATTCACTCTTCCACCACAATCTTATTAACGAAACACACATTCAAAACATATCCTTCTCTACGCTTCATCATGGCTAATCGATTCACAGTTAGCAAACACAACATGCTCGCTAATTTAGACAAGACAGGGGACAATGTTGATTTTCATGCCATCATTGATTTCTTGACTGGGTCTTCCATCAACTACTCTATTTTAGTTGATCCTGACGTTATTGGTCCATGGATACAAGAATTTTGGGCTACTGCAACGGTTGAAGATGATTCTTTAATTAGGGCTGCGGTTGCTGGACGAACTATTCGGATTTCTGAAGCCACAATTAGGGATGCTTTGATGTTTAATGATGAAGGAGGAGCTGTTCGTTTTGACAAACAAGTGCTTTAGGACACTTTAAGAGATATAGGCTATGAGGGAGATCTTACAAAACTTACTTTTCAGAAGCCTTTGTTTTTTTCTGATTGGAAGTACCTAATTCATGTCTTACTTCACTGCTTGAGTCCCAAGAGTACTTCTTTTGATCAATTTGGTCAAAATATTGCATCTGCTTTAGTGGGTTTGGCTACCGATCAACGATTCAACTTTTCGAGACTAATTCTTGATGGTATGCTTTCACACATTGCTAATGGTACACCATTCTTAATGTATCCAAGGTTTGTTCAGTTATTCGTGAATAATCAACTTGAGGATGTCCCTAAACCTCAATGTTTTTTACCTACTGTCAAACTTCCACCAAAGGTGTTTACTTTTCTATCTAAAAAGAGTATCAAGTTTTCTGGAACAAACACACCTTTGACTGCTCATATATTGGGAGTTGCACAAGTCGTTAGATATGCAGAGCAAGAGCAAGAGCAAGAAGAAAACTCTGAATCAGCAAGTTAAGAGTCTCCAGTTTCAAGAGAAGTTAGTGTTCCTCAACCTACTGCTTCTCAACATACTGCTTCTCCACATATTGCTACTAGAGAAGATGCTGCTCCTATGTCCATTCCTATCCATGAGGAGTCAGATCAATGTATGCATCAACCACCATCTCCTAATGATTATACTTCCACAAATATGTCTCAGCAATTTGAAGAAGAAGAGGCAGAGATGGATAATTATGCCTTGACAAGGGAGTTAAGGAGGCTGAAAAAGGAGAGTGAGGCTCAAGCTGCTCAGATAGTCAAATTAAAGACTAAGTTTCAAAGATTGAAGAAGTTTGTTTGGCCACTAGTTCAACACCATCGATTATGGGTAAAGTCTCAGAAGAAGAGTGGTCAGAAACCTAAGAAGTCTTCTCAGTCAAAGAAGAAAAAGTCAAAGAAGCAGTCTTCATTCCAATTGGGGAGGAATTTAGAGAATTTGAATGAAGATGCTGGATTTAATCAAGATGCTGGATTTATAGATGATACTCAGATGACACCACCTAAAAATATTCCTCAAGAAACTGCTGAGAGGAAGAGTGATGAAACAGAGCAAATCAATTTGGAAGAAGCTGCTGTTGAAGTAAGAAGTGGTGATACTGAGGAAGTAAATTTGGAAGGAGCTGATGCTGAAAGTACTGCTCTTCAAAGTACTGTGAGGCAATTTAAAATTACACCTAGAACTTTGTATTTTGAGGAAGATATTGGTCCTTCAAGTCAAGTTCAAGAGGAAGTTGGCCCTTCTAAACCAGCTCAGGAAGAAGATGTTATAGCTCATACTAACAGTGACGATGAAACAATTGCTGACATTATGATTAATATGTCAAGTCAAAGAGGCATCAGTATTCATGAGGTTGAACAACAACATCATACTTCTTCTCAACCTACCTAGGAGTTAGATCCAAAAGATAAAGGTAAAGGGGTCATGGTAGAAAAGAAGAAGAATAAGTTGATATTGGCACAGTTAAGAGAAATTCAACTTCTTCATCAAGTTTGTTATATTTGGTTTTCTTCACAAGTGATCATTACAAGGAGCTTACAGAATTAAAGATTCAAGAGATGGTAAACATATTAGTTTCAGGGGAAGCTTATTGATTAAATGTTTAATCATCTACATGCACCACTCAAGGGGAAGTTTATAATTGCATACGTTCTCTATTTGTTGATAACAAAAAGGGGAAGAGATGTTAGAAGAGATTTGGAGTGGTATGGCATGACTTAAGGGGAAGACAAGACTTGTTTCATTCATGGCGAGATTTAATTATCTCAACTTCTCTACTTCGTCTAGGGAAGTTCGTACAAGAACATGTATGTTTTGTCATCATCAAATAGGGGAAGATTGTTGGGTTTTATAGATTTGATGAGACAAAACAAGAAGAATGAAACTTGAAGGACTTAATGTGACAAGAAGGGAAACTACAAAAAGATGGAGAATTTTGAAGATTCTAGAAGATTTACTTAAATGATTTAGTTTCCTTATTGTATTATGATTGTCTTTATTGTAAACCCTAATCCCTCTAGTATATAAAGAGGACATGGGTCATTAGTTTTAGACGTGCACAAACTACAAGATGTAGTCGATTAGAGGTGTGTGTGTGTAACCTAGACGTAAGTTATAAACGTCTAGGGTTAGTAGTTAGTTAGTTAGTTAGTTAGTTAGTTAGTTAGTTAGTTAGTGCAGCCTCAAGGTCAACAAGTTCACCTTGATAAAGTAGAATTGGGGATGTAAATAATATTAATAATGATGAATAAACCTTGTTCATAATAATGTTGATTCTATGTTTGAATATTCCGCCTTCATTATTATGTGTTCCTAGATATAATATTAGACCTAGTCTAAGAGCTACAACGATCTTCACAATTATGTTCTTTCTGAGCTTTCTTGAGATGATAAGGGTTTTCACAACCGATAGCCATTTTCTTCATTGTTTTTAAAAGCGGGTTTTGATCTTTGATTAGCATGTGAATTGTTTGAGCAGAGTGACCCGTTTTTACAAGCAAATCTTCCAACTTTTTAATGGTTTCTAGTTTTTCAATGATTTATCAAGAAGATCATTTTCATGTTTTGAAAACCTTGCATTCAACTCTTTCTTTTCTTTTTCAAGATCAAAACAAGTTGATTTTTGTTTAGAAAGTTGGTTGGTTAATTCTGAAATTTCCATGTTTAAGGATTTTATTTTCATGTTCAAATTAACATCGAGTGTGTCAAATTTTATTTGCAAATATTTTTCTCTGAAAACAGAATCTCTATAATCAATTTCAAGTTCTGACTGTCTTTTGTTATTAAATTCAAAAGCTCTTTCATTAACCTTATATCTCTCAAGCTCAGCGGTCAAATTTTCATTCGCTGCCTTAACATCGCGATTGATCTTTTTGACCTTTTCAATTTCAATACTACAGTTGTTCAATAATGATTCAAATAACACACGTGTTTCCTCATCATTCTCAGTATGCTGTGACTCGAGGCCTCCATTAGGATCCATATCTGGATTTACTAAATTAATATTGCTACAACTTGGCGTGTCCATATATGTATCGTAAGTGGTTGCAGGAGTCGCAGGATGCTGTTCATTTTGAGGTGACATATCAAATATTTCATTATTGTGACATGTAGCATATGTTGATACCTCAGATACTGCATTGACATCATAAGCAGGAGGTGCTTCAGAATCCATGTCATACTTAGCCTCCTGAAGATTTGCCATGAAAATGCAGTTGGCATCAATGTCCTCAAGGTATTCCATAGCATCCATAAGAGCTATAAAGTCATGTTCTTCTGCATTCAATTGTAACCCTGCCTTTTCCTTTTGAGCCAACAGCACTGCTTTCTGCAGATAGTCAAGATCTTTCTTTTTCGGCATGGTGGGACAGTTCCTTGCCATATGACCAATTCCTTGACAGTTGAAACACTTCAAATTACCCTGATTCACATTTCCACCAATCCCAGCAACTGGAGCAACATTCCCAAACTGATTACCAACATTCTGATTCCCAACATTCTGCCCCCTTTGATTTCCAACAACTTGACCCATCTGATTCCTTGCATACTGACCCATATGATTTCCAACATACTGACCTTGATTACCCATCTGAAACCTTGTAGCATATCCTTGCTGATTCCCATAAACTCCAGCCATTTTTCCTTGATGACCCATGTTGAAACTCGGCTGTGAAATCTGCCTGTTGCTTGTGTTCGAAGAAATCCTTTGGTTATTGTTAGTTGGTATGGAATAGCGTCCTTGGAATACCTTTGTTAGAAGGGTAAATGCTTGAGTCAAAGCAGCACTATCATCATTGTCTGTGAAATCTGGTTCTTGGTATTGTGGGTATTGTTGTTGTAGAATAACTTATTGTTGTGGGTAGAATTGTTGTTGTTGTGGTATGCCAGCAGTTTGTGGACCGTATTGTTGTTGCATGTAGTTCTGAGTGGAAGATGATGATGATGGTTGTGTATTCACTATTACAAGTGTTGGTGTCTGAAAAATGAGTGCAAAAGGATCATGTTGCTTAGCTAACTTCTCTTTCCTTACTTCATCTGCTCTTTCTGGTTTTGCTTTAGGAAATCATAGAGCTGATCATAGTTTACCTCGTGAAGGTTCTTTGTTTGTTAACAATTGTGACATACCGTCCCCATTCTTCTGGTAGATTGTTGATGAACTTGATGTTTGGAACAATTGGTTTTGATGTCAACTTGTTTCTGATTAGCTCATTCATTAAGGTGCAAAACCTGGTGTAGTAAGATTCAATTGGTTCAGATGGAGTGGATGTGAACTTCTCCCATTCATTTAGAAGCTTGTTTTCAACATCTTGTTGTCAAATTTATGTGCCATGACAAAGCCTTCTAACTCATTCCCACATATCGTAAGCAGTTTCACAACTGTCAACAGCAGCAAATATTTCCCGTGGTAAACCAAGTTGAATTAAGTGCATTGCTAAGTCATCAGCTTCAATTTGCTTCCAATCCTCTTGTGTGTATTCCTCTTTTTTTTGTTCACGAAAGGTCGTTAGAATGGGAGGTGTTGCATTTGGATCTCCAGCTTCTAGAATCTGTCGAGGCTTGCATGGTCCTTTCTGAATGGAGTTGAGCAGGAGTCTGCCTTGACCATTAGGTTTGGTTTTGATATATCGAATCATACGACTCGTCTATGGAAGATAACCACCTTTTTCAAGCATTGGAGGACGGTTTTCTGCACCGGCTGCATGGATGTCTTGTTGAGTTGGCATTGATGATGTTGTATGATAAAGTTGGTTTAGGATCGTTGCAACGAAATAGGAGTTGTGGTTGATGAATGTTAAACTCAGTAGTTGTTGTGAAGTCTTGGTCCTTTGCTGAAGATCGTTTGAGGTTACTTATAATTTAGATAAACTATGACAATTTAGATAAACGTAGCAAATTAAATAAAGTTACTAAATTTGACAAGACTATAATTCAGACAAGATCAAAAGTTCACAAATTTGACAAAGTTATGTAAATTACAATTTAGATAAAATCACAATTTCTATAGAAATCTTAATTTAGACAAAATTTATACAAATTTTGGCAAAATTTCAATTTATATAGAAATATACAATTTATATAAATTTGCAATTTATATAAAAGATCTAACTAATTTATATAAATTAGTAGATATATCCCTTTTCGAAGTCTTCATCACACTTATACAAGTGATAGAATACCGAGTTCACTTTTGATGTTGTAGAAATTAAGTTCAAATCGAATTTATGAAAGTTATTTAAGTTGTGACAAGTTTTCTATACTTGCGATAGAAATCTCCAATTGACAATTGCGATAGAATGCTTCTTGTGACAATTACGATAAGATCCAAGGGACAATTGCGATAGACTCTTAACACCAGAATTGCGATAGAATTCGTTGACCAACAATTACGATAAGTCTGACTTTGTGGGACAATTGCGATAGGACCTTTTTCCAGATTTGCGATAAAGGCACAAACCACTTTGCGATAAATCAAAATGACAGCTTTGCGATAGAATACAAAAATCAACTTTGCGATTGAACAAAAAAATCAACTTTGCGATAGAACATAAGAGTCAAGCTTGCGATAAACCCCAATCTATCACAAATCTTATACAAGATTGCGATAAGCTTGCAACTTTGCGATAATAGTTCCTTTCCAAGGTCCGATTTTTGCGACAAACCCTTTCCTATGGCAAATCTTATACAAGATTGTGATAGGCTCACTTTTTTTTCTTTTTTTTTTTTATCAAACTTCTTATACAAGAAATAGATAAAATCGCAAGACAATGAAGATTCGAACGAGCCACAAACAACCTTTAACGCCCTTCTTACACGATTAAAACTCTTCAAGAACACGCAAATCTTAAAAAGTTTAACCCTTTTATCGCCAATACACTAGATAAACATTTTTTTTGGATACAAAGATTGAAGCTTTTTGACACAAGACTCATTTTTGAAGATAATAATCGAATGAAAAGTACTAAGAACTCACTAAATAACCCGTAACAAACTAAAAGCAACCACCTCTATCCTTAAAACTTGCGTAAAACTTAAAAAGAACACAAAAAGTACACGTTTTTTTTTTTTTTTTTTTTTTTTTTTTTTTTTTTTTTTATGAATAAAAGACGCAACTTTTGTATACCTTTATATAAAAACCGAACGCAACTAGTTCCTATTTTCATGTTTTGCGTATTGATACCACTTGTTAAGCTATGAATCGACCTATATCATACACACAAACTACTTATGCGTGACACTCAAAGAACAATAAGAAATGTAGATGAGAGAATGGATCGTTCTTAATATAAAAACCGTGTATATGATATTAGCTTAGAAGAGAAGCAAATACAAAACACACACATAAAGCATACACACTCTTACATATACTAGTCTATGAGGCACACATGAAATGGAGGTGAGAGTGTGTTTTTATAGCCATTTGGCCGGCGCCCAAAAGGCTTTATCTTGGGCTTGGTGGGCTTTGTGTTGGACTTGGACTATTGATCATTACATGGACTCTTCTAATACATTCTAGCATAGTCCAACACAAAGTCTCCTTATACTATTCTTTTACTTATAATCGACACACACTACAAGTATACATTGAAGATAAATGACCATCACTTCAATACATAATTTAAATGCTAACAGCTTGCAAGCAAGGAGTTGAAGAGCTGTCATCCCGTCTCCATCTCGCTCATCTATCAAGGTTGGATATGTTTCAGCAATTTTTAAAGCCAATTCTGTGTACATATATATACCGTGTTATACATTAGGAATGGATGAATTGCAACGTGAAGTATAGTAGCTTTATCATCTCTGAAAAAAAGGTCCTTAAGTCCAATTCGGTTAAGGATTTCTGACTCACTTGTTCTTCTAGAAAACAGAAAATTTTGGTCTTGCCATAACGGGCTGCACAGAAAAGAGCAGTTTCTCCAAGGTTGTCGGTCATAGTGAGCAATGAAGGAGCCAGGGGCCGCATCTTCATAGCAGCCTCAACTGTCTTATTGTTGGTGGCTGTCGCATGAAGTAAGGTGTTTCCAGCTCCATTTTTTATTGTGAGTTTGTTGTGTTGGTCATGAGGTAATTAATTGATTAGCTGGAGAACGAGGTTATTACGCTTGTAGAAACAGGCAATGTGGAGAACACTCATTGTGTATGGTTAATATGTGGAAAGGGCCATCTGACAATTCCCGACATATCTCACATACCTTAGCATCATCAATTAGACAAAGCTTCATACAGTTCAGCATTAGTCCTATGAATTGTAGATGTTGTCTGATCAGCCATTACAGAGGTAAGGGAGGTTTCACAAATAGAAAAGGCTTATGATAAACTTTGCATGTATGGACATTTATATTTTTAGGAGTATAATACTTCAAGCGAAGAGTTTGAATGCCATTTAAGCTTTGAAGAGTTAAGTGACGGAAAACAGCTGAGGGAGTATAAAATGCCTGGAACTTCGAAAGTTTAGTTTTAGGGCTTCACAGAGAAGTTTGTTACTTTTTCTTTGACAAACAATATTTAACTTTGAAAAAGATGAACGAAAAGAAGTATGTATATCAACGAGATATTTGGGATATGATTCGAAAATGGTGGGGGTTAATGTGATTCCTCTAGATAGCGCCGTCAATGTTCTTGATATGGCTATTTGAATTTGGGTGAGAGAACAAGTTCTTTTTTCAATGTTGTGGTTTTATGTGCTATAGGGTGGATATGGAGGGCTTGGAATTTAGTTGTTTTTCAGGCGGTTAAGGTTAATACGATGAAAATCATTGACGACATCTTATCTTTAGATGAAAAATAGAGCTAAGTGTTGTAGTACGTATTTCTTGGATTGATTGGTGTTGCAATCCGAGTGTTCTTTGTATTCAATTGTAATCTTTTCTTGATTTGTCCATGCTAACTTCTTACTAGCATGCATGCGTTTTTAATAAATCTCCGCCGTTCAAAAAAAAATGTATATCAGCGAGATGCTTAGAAGCTTATGTATTACTGTCGTAGAAAGGGGTTAGTCGGTTACTATAACAACAATGAATTTTCCAGGTCTTTACTCAACATTTGAAACCCATGTAATTTAGTTTAGAAGTTACATATTTCTCTTGCGTATAACTTGTAACTAAACTGCACGAATTGAGAAAACGATACTACACACGTACCGACACCAGATTAGTAATGGTTTAAATTTTTAATTCATTTTTGGAGTCAGTAAATTTTACTTGAGGTCAGTTTTATAAAAACGACTCCAGATTTATGTTTTTCACATTTATGTGAAACCGGGGTACACGATTTCACCTCAACTCAACAGAACACGGGGTACACAAAATACACTTAGGGCCTGTTTGTTTAAATTTTTCATTAAGTCGTGTTTAATTAACGGATGACTTAACGTGGAGACCTTCAGTTTTGTCACTTATTATTTTAAGTCATTTCTTTTAATTAAGTGAAAAACAAACAACTTTTCACATCACTTAATAAATTAAGTTTTTTCATATTAAGTCAATTAAGTTCAAATCACTAATATTATAAAATACACCCACTCACACATAATCTTATCTTATCTCTCTCCTAATATCAACACACAATCAGTCCATATTCATTCTATCTTTCCTGGTTCTCTTCCCCAACTCCCCAAAACCGATTATGATCAATCACTATAAAAAAAAATAAAAAAAAAAATCGGATCAACATGCTGCTATACTCTCATGGTGTTGTCATTCTCACTAGCCACCCCCTAGAAGTCAACAAGTATTGACAGTCAAGTGACTCAGATTGAAAATGATCTTTGCTGAAAATGGATGATTTCCATCTCCCCATGTTCTAAAGAATAACCAAGACTTCCTTAATGTTTTCTTTTTAGGGGCTATACGACTCCAGTGGATCCACACATCTTCATCCAATCGGTCGCAAGAGGAAGGAGTTCAAGGGTTAATTGAGAACCGAAGGTGTGTGGGTTTGCTTGGAGATCGGGTCCAGTCCCTGTTCTAAAATCAGTGTTAATCGATTTGGATTGTAAGCTCTTGAAACTATTGTCTTTTTCTTGTATTCGATCCTTGTTATGTTAATGAAATCTGTTATTTAGTTTTGTGGAAATCTTTAATTTCAGTTTAAGAATGAGGTTGTGTTGTACTGTGGTGTGGTAACAAGTAAAACCGAGAATTAGAACTAAAAACAAACACTAGTATTGGCTCAAAGGATAGGAAGTATATGTTGTTGAAATGTGGTGTTCGAATCCTTATGTTTATGTTATGTTCACATCTCGTCTATGTTTGTGTGCATCCTGTGTTTGTGCTCATGTTCGGGCTTGTATTCATGGATTGCTCGAATTTGTTTGGTTTTGTGCTCGGTCATGTGTGTGAACTTAGGTCCGAATAGTGTTTGATTAGTGCTTGTATTCGAGTTTTGCCGAGGTTATGCTCAGGTTGTGTTGTGTCTAGAATCGTGGGTATAACACCCTTAGGTTTTGTTGAAAACTAATCACGACTTATGAGTCTTGGTTGTACTAAGAACCGAGAGGTTATAGATTGTGGCCATTTAAACCCAACTCGAGCATACACTATGTACAAGGAATATTGGGTCTTGGTTCGAGTATTGTAGTCACTCGAAGCCATAGAAATTGGCCACTTGAACTTGTATTTTTGTCCAAAATGTGATATACTGGATTCCTTTTTCCTCTCTAGAACAGATCGAACTTTTGAAACTCAAGGGAATGTTTACTTTACTATTTGTAAATCGGTGTGCGTGAGTCTTTAAACCACAAAGGAAAGGGTGTGTTGTGTCGGTGTATACCACCCCCGAAGGGTGCTCGTTTGCTCGGTCAAAGAGTTCCCAAAAACCCTCGAAATGAGGACACGGTTTGTCGAAAATAAGTGGCGAGTTTTCCCCTATAAGCTGCTACATTCATAGCATAAAAGGGAAACATTGCACTTGTGTTTCTGTTTCAAATAATGTAATACTGGATCTATTATTCTTTACTGAGTTAGTTTATAAAAGGGCCAAATCCCATCAAGTGGTTGCCTTGTTTACCTTCTTACCAGGCCAAGCCCAAGTTTTAAAAATAATAGGTCCATTGGTTTTAATTTCAGTCCATTTGAGTTTATTAGTACTATTCTTACAAATCACCTTAATTTATAAATCATTTTGAATGTCATAACCCATACAATGAAAAACATATTTTACATATTTAACGAGATATAAACGGGGTAAAACACTAAATTTGAGAATATAAACTAGTTCATTGATTTATTTGCATATAACTCGATATATATTATCAAAACATATATAAGTCGTTAGACTATGAAACGATTATTTTCAAAAACAAGTTTTACAATTTTGTTGACATGAGGATTATTTATTACCCAAGAGCTCATACACACAAAATTTTAACTTATCATTAAATGACATAAACCATGATGAGAAACTTTCAAATGAAACATTCCTTTACAAAAACGATATGTATGTACAAATATACATATACACACATAAGCATACACATGTACACACTTGGTAAAATATATATAATCACTTAACAATAATGTTCCAAAATCCCGACAATGTCTAGTATCGTTCATAATATCTCTTCGTTCGTCCTTATCGGTTATTGTCAAATCAGAATCCTATTCGTCTTCGATATTTTATGGTCATACACCTATGTACTTCCAAGAGCAAATACTTGCAAACATTTAGAAAACTATTTTAAACTTAAATGATGCCACACCAGCAACAACTGCGTAAACACTTTAAAGTCTGTGAACTTAGTCTGTGAACTAAAACATGCCTTACTAATCTAGGTCGCGTGTCGGTGCCGTACACTATTGTTACTTGATTTATTCACTTCAGACGACTACTTCTGAGGTGAGTTCTCGTAGCCCCTTTTTCATTATGTTTTTCTTGGGGGAAAATGGTCCTCAAATGATATTTTGACTGTTTTCATGCTGTGATACATCGTTTTCATGTTTTGAACATATATGTGTGATGATACGATTATGTGCTACAAAATGTTTTGACTGTGTGTACATGAATGCGCAACTGTTAACTCTCTTTGAGAGCCGAAACATTATGATAGATCTATCGGGGTAGCTCCACTCTATGTGTACTGTTTATGTGTGAGACATTGTGATAGGTTCAGTTGGCGCGACAATATTTTGTTTGGATAGCGTGTTCATAATTTGTATTCATTTGCACTATTGTCTTACACCATTATTCACAGCTTCGTGGTTTAACATCTAAACCTACGAGCTCACCAACATTATGTTGACGTTTTTGAGTATCCATTTTCAGGTGTTAAGACTGAAGGTACCATAGAAGGTTGATTATTGGCCTGACTTAGCAAGACTTAGTCAAGACCCACCCAGGTTATATCCCGTGGAGTTGCATTCTGATATTGATTAGTGATGTTGTGTAACTTTGAGACTCATGTTGTTTTGGATATTGTACTTATCCCTGTTGTGGGAGTTTGTGACTATTATCTGTTCTATGTATTACATTTAGTATTTCTCTATTGTGACACCTTGTGTTCTTGACAATGAGGTCATACCCCGTAAATGCCATTCCGCTGCGCTATTTTTGGGGTGTGACAGATTGGTATCAGAACCATAGTTATAGAGAATTAGGTGGTTTAACCTAGACTATAACCTAAGAATCCTCATATAGTTTGCATTATAGGAACTACGTGTGCGATTATGTGACACGAAGTGATGATGATAAGTAAATGCAGCATGATGCTATCCTAAAAATGCCTGGCCAACGTTTTTACGATAACATGATGCGGCATGGACCTATCAAATTCATGGATTGTCAAAAAGGAAGTTAAGTGTAGTAGCACGACACGTATACCGACCTATCCTACCTATCTCCTATCTAATGTTTACCAATGTCCTACCTTGTAGAATCATGCCTCCAAAAAGGTCGACTCGAGTTAACCGAGGTGTTCCACCATCGAGGGGTGGAAGGACTGGTGGACAAGGAGGTAGAGCAGGTGGTCGTAGTACTGCAAACAATACCAATGACAACGTGAATCCCGAACTTTCTGCCATGATCGCCGAGCAACTACAAGCATTGCTACCCACTATCGTCACCCAAGTTGGCGATCACATCAGTAACCTAGGAAACAATGGAAGCGGGAATGACCATGCAGACAATGGCATTGGTAGTGACCACAACAATAATGGCAACAACAACAATAGTGGCAAGGGATGTTCGTACAAGGAGTTTACATCATGCAAACCAGTAGAATTTGATGGCAATGGAGGAGCATTGGGGTACACAAGATGGATTGAGAAAATGGAATCAGTGATGGACATAAGCGAGTGTGCAGCTCACCAGAGGGTGAAGTATGCTGCAAGCTCGTTAACAGGAAAGGCTCTGACCTGGTGGAACACACAAATCCAGGCCAGAGGAAGAGAAGCCGCCTTGGGAATGAGTTGGGATGACCTTAAGGCATTACTGAAGGAGGAGTATTGCCCAAACAACGAGATGCAGAAACTGGAGCATGAGTTCTACAACCATGTTATGGTAGGTGCTGGTCACGCGGCTTATACGGATCGATTCCATGAGCTTGCTAGACTGGTTCCTCACATGGTCACTCCTGAATCCAAGAGAATCGATAGGTACATCTATGGTTTGGTCCCCGAGATTCGCGGGATGGTGAGAGCGACCGAGCCTCCTACGATTCAGAGTGCGATACTGAAAGCTGCAACCTTAACAAACGAAATGGTCAGGAGTGGCATGTCGTCCAAAAGTGGGGATAAAAGGAAGGCCGTGAGCGAGCCAAGTAAACAGGTAGGTGAAAAGAGTGACAATAAGAATGCAAAATGGGGAAAAGGATTCGTGGCAACAACCACGGACAAGAAAGGTTATGTAGGCCCTTACCTTATGTGTGTCAAATGTAACTACCACCATTCGAAGACTACGCCATGCCAAGTGTATTTCAATTGCAAAAAGGGTGGTTACATAGAAAAAGATTGTCGTGCAGCAACAAAACAAGTGACACCAGTGAATGCTGTCAACCCAAGAGCATGTTACGAGTGTGGGAAACCGAATCATCTTCAAAATGCGTGCCCTAGGTTGAATGGGACACGGGGACAAGTGCAAAACAACCAGAATCAGGCTGTAGCAATTGGTGGAAACAATGCTAACCGTGTAAACAATGCAAACCGTGGGAACAATGGCAACCCAGCTCGTGGTCGGGTATTTATGATGAACGCTGAAGAAGGACGTCAGGACCCGAACATCGTGACGGGTACGTTCTCTTTAAACGACAACTATGCTACTGTGCTATTTGATTCTGGTGCCGATTATAGTTTTGTCTCCACTAAATTCATGCCCCTGTTAAATATGGAACCCAGTAGACTAGGCTTTAGTTACGAAATTGAAATAACAAGTGGTCAAAGGGTAGAAACAAATAAGATCGTTCGCGGGTGCAAACTGGAGTTAGAAGGCTACACCTTTAGCATCGACTTGATATCATTCGAACACGGAAGCATCGACGTGATTGTAGGAATGGACTGGTTTTCCAAGCATAAGGCGAAAATAGTGTGCCACGAAAAGATGGTCCGAGTACCACTACCAAACGGCGAGTTACTTAAGGTCTATGGAGAGCGACCGGAAGAAAAAGTGAGGCACCTCATGAGCATGAAAGTAGACGAGCAAAAACTGGAAGATATTCCAGTCGTTCGAAACTTCCCAGAGGTGTTTCCCGACAATTTATATGGATTACCCCCTACGCGAGAGGTCGAGTTTCGAATAGACCTAATTCATGGAGCAATGCCGGTTGCAAAGCCTCCTTACCGTTTGGCACCTACTGAAATGGAGTTGTCTGATCAACTTAAGGAACTCCAAGACAAAGGTTTCATCCGACCTAGTTCTTCGCCATGGGGAGCACTGATATTGTTCGTCAAAAAGAAGGATGGTTCCTTTTGGATGTGTATCGACTACCAGGAATTGAACAAGTTGACCATTAAGAACCGCTACCCTCTCCCGAGAATCGATGACTTATTCGATCAATTGCAAGGCTCACGATACTTCTCCAAGATAGATCTTCGTTCCGGTTACCATCAGTTACGAGTACATGAAGATGACATTCCAAAAACAGCATTCAGGACTCGATACGGTCATTTCGAGTTCACAGTTATGCCTTTTGGGCTAACAAACTCGCCTGCGGTTTTCATGGACTTGATGAACCGAGTATGCAGGCCATACTTGGATAAATTTATCGTCGTATTTATCGACGATATTATGATCTATTCCAAGACAAAAGAGGAACATGAAATGCATTTGAAGTTAATCCTAGAGTTACTCAAGAAGGAGAAACTGTACGCTAAGTTCTCGAAGTGCGAGTTCTGGCTACAAGAGGTCCAATTACTTGGACACGTGGTTAACAAAGATGGCATTCATGCGGACCCCAGCAAGATCAAAGTAGTGAAGAATAGGGAAGCCCCTAAAACACCATCAGAAGTCCGCTCATTCCTAGGACTGGCAGGTTACTATCGACGGTTCATCGTGAACTTCTCTAAGATTGCCAAACCTCTTACCCCACTTACTCAAAAGAACAAGAAATACGATTGGGGCGAAGCACAGAAGAGTGCCTTTCAGACATTGAAAGACAATCTGTGTAATGCACCAATCCTAGCCCTCCCTAATGGACCTGAAGATTTCATAGTATACTGTGACGCGTCATGTCAAGGCCTTGGGTGCGTATTAATGCAAAGAGGTAAGGTGATTGCCTATGCCTCTCGACAACTGAAAGTTCATGAGAAGAACTATACTACCCATGATCTGGAGTTAGGCGCTGTAGTATTCGCTCTCAAGATTTGGAGACATTACTTGTATGGGACGAAAAGTATTATTTATACTGATCACAAGAGTCTCCAACACATCTTCAATAAAAAAGAGTTGAATATGCGCCAGAGGAGATGGATTGAGCTCTTCAGTGATTATGACTGCGAGATTCGCTACCACCTAGGTAAGGCAAACGTAGTGGCTGATGCTTTGAGTAGGAAAGAAAGACTCAAGCCTAGGAAATTGAAAGCCATGAGTATAACCATATAGTCGAGTATCAAGGATAAGATACTAGCGGCTCAGAGAGAGGCATCTATGAATATGGATGCACCCACACAAAAAATGCGAGGTTTAGATAAGCAACTGGAGAAAAAGGACGACGGTGGACTATACTTTATGGACCAAATTTGGGTACCGTTAACTGGTGATGTAAGAACCCTAGTCATGGACGAAGCACATACAACGAGGTACTCTGTTCATCCAGGAATAGATAAGATGTACTACGACCTTAGGGATTTGTATTGGTGGCCTGGGATGAAGAAGGATATAGCTGTCTACGTTAGCAAGTGTTTAACTTCTCTAAAGTAAATGCTGAACATCAGAGACCATCTGGGTTATTACAGTAACCAAAGATTCCTGAATGGAAGTGGGAAAGGATAACCATGGACTTTATTACAAATTTACCTTGGACTAGTAGTGGACACGATACGATCTGGGTAATAGTAGATAGATTTACTAAGTCGGCACATTTCTTACCCATCCGAGAAGATTATACGATGGACAAATTGGCTAGACTTTACATCAAGGAGATAGTGGCGAGACATGGTGTGCCTATATCGATCATATCTGATCGTGACAACCGTTTCACATCGAACTTTTGGCAATTATTGCAAAGGTCCCTGGGAACGCACTTAGAGATGAGTACAGCTTATCACCCATAGGCCGATGGTCAAAGCGAGCGTACCATACTGACCTTAAAGGACATGCTCAGGGCGTGTACCATAGACTTCGGTGGCAATTGGGATATCCATCTTTCATTAGCTGAGTTCTCCTATAACAACAGCTACCATACCAGCATAGATATGGCACCATTCAAAGCACTTTATGAGAGAAAGTTTCGTTCACCTATTGGTTGGGCAGAAGCTGGAGAGAGTCAAATGATTGGACCTGAAATAGTGGTAGAAACCACTGAGAAGATCATTTAGATCAAGGATAGACTCAAGGTTGCTCGAGACCGTCAGAAGAGCTATGCCGACAACCGACGGAGACCCCTAGAATTCAGTGTTGGTGATCATGTGTTACTCAAAGTGTCACCATGAAAAGGTGTTGTACGTTTTGGAAAGAAGGGCAAGTTAGCACCTAGATATGTAGGACCTTTTGAGATAACTGAGAGAATCGGTCCGGTAGCTTACCGACTAAGACTACCACAAGAGCTGAGTGGCGTTCATGACACGTTTCACGTGTCAAACCTTAAGAAGTGTCTTGCTGATCAGACCTTACACATACCCTTGGAAGAGATTAAGATAGATCTTAAGTTACACTTTATAGAGAAACCGGTTGAGATTTTAGAGCGTGAGGTCAAGAAGCTGAAACGTAGCAAGATACCAATAGTTAAAGTCCGTTGGGACTCAAAGCGTGGACCCGAGTTTACTTGGGAACGTGAGGATCAAATGAGACAGAAGTATCCACACCTGTTTGGCAATGGTACTAGCTGAATTTTGAGGACAAAATTCTGTTAACGGGGATAGACTATAACAACCGCGAATTTTCCAGGTCTTTACTCAACATTTGAAACCCAAGTAATTTAGTTTAGAAGTTACATATTTCTCTTGCGTATAACTTGTAACTAAACTGCAC
Organism: Artemisia tridentata subsp. tridentata; assembly: GCA_021014915.2. Classification (NCBI taxonomy): domain Eukaryota; kingdom Viridiplantae; phylum Streptophyta; class Magnoliopsida; order Asterales; family Asteraceae; genus Artemisia; species Artemisia tridentata. The sequence goes on along the minus strand of CP139507.1, from coordinate 4,946,605 downwards.
GAATTGAGAAAACGATACCACACACGTACCGACACCAGATTAGTAATGGTTCAAATTTTTAATTCATTTTCGGAGTCAGTAAATTTTACTTGAGGTCAGTTTTATAAAAACGACTCCAGATTTATGTTTTCCACAATTATGTGAAACCGGAGTACCACGATTTCACCTCAACTCAACAGAACACGGGGTACACAAAATACACTTAATATTATAAAATACACCCACTCACACATAATCTTATCTTATCTCTCTCCTAATATCACCACACAATCCATCCATATTCATTCTATCTTTCCTGGTTCTCTTCCCCAACTCCCAAAAACCGATTATGATCAATCACTATCAAAAAAAAAAAAAAAAAAAAACTAAGCTTTTTCCTTTTTCCATAACCCATTGCTTTGCTAAGAACAGCATCAAAATCCATTGCTTTCCTCTCAACTTTTTTAAAATCATCTCAACAACATCACTTTTTCAAAATCATCACTTTTTCAACTTTATCCTCCCTTGTTTGGATGCATTCTCCATCTCTTCAAAAATTACTCCTGAATCATCTTAAAGTTAACAACCTGCCTAGTTACCTCCCCTGAACCAGTGCATCTATAGATTTAGCATTCTAATGTTAACAATCAAGTAATTGAACCTGCTAACATCAAAAGCGTTGGTTAAAAGATCAGCCACATTGTCATCAGTGTGAATCTTAAGCACCTGAATCAGCTTCTTCTCATAAGCATCTCTAATGAAGTGGTGCCTAATTTCAATGTGCTTTGTTTTGGAGTGAAATACAAGATTCTTCACAATGCAGATGGTGCTTTCATTATCAATGTAGATCTTTGTGTTCATGAAATTGAAACCAAAATCCAACATCTGATTCTGAATCCACAAAACTTGTCCACAACAATTAGCAGCAGCAACATATTCTGCTTCAGTAGTAGAAGTATCTACAATGGTCTATTTCTTACATTGCCATGAGATAAGTCTTCTACCAAGAAATTGACAACCTCCTGTTGTAGATTTCCTATCAAGATTAGCACCAGCATAATCACTGTCAGAGTAAGCTTCCAAATCAAATGAGGAGACTTTAGGATACCAAAGACCTAGTTTTGGATGGCCTTTGAGATATCTAAAGATCCTTTTCACAGCATGAAGGTGTGAAGTCTTTGGAGTTACTTGAAACCTGGAACAAGCACATACTGCAAACATAATGTCAGGCCTGGAAGCAGTCAAATACATTAAAGATCCAATCATAGACCTATAAAGATGCACATCCACATCTGATGCTTCTTTATCTTTAACCAATGGCTTCTTTGATTCCATAGGGGTACTGGCAGTTTTTACATTAGCAAAATCAAACTTCTTCAGGATTTCTGCAACATATTTATCCTGACATATAAAAATTCCATCTTCTTGCTGTTTTACTTGTAATCCAAGAAAGAAGGTGAGCTCTCCCATAGAACTCATCTAGAACTGGCTTTTCATTAATGCTTCAAACTCTTCACACCAAGACTTCTTAGTAGAACCAAAAATGATATCATCTACATAAACTTGCACCAACAGGATATCACTTTTGTCTTTCTTTATGAATAAAGTCTTGTCAATAGTTCCTCTTCTAAAACCATTCTTCAACAGAAAAGAAGATAAAGTAGCATACCAGGCTCTGGGAGCTTGGTGTAAACCATACAGAGCTTTCACAACTTTGTATACCTTCTTTGGGAATTTAGGATCTACAAAACCTGGAGGTTGAGACACATACACCTCCTCATCAATTGTGCCATACAGGAAAGTACTTTTTACATCCATTTGATAAACTATGAACCCCTTATATGAAGCAAATGCCAAGAAGATCCTGATGGCTTTAATCCTAGCCACAGGGGCAAAAACTTCATCATAGTCTATCCCTTCTTCTTGTCTATACCCTTGAGCAACTAACCTTGCTTTATTTCTCACTACTACACCCCTTTCATCCTTCTTGTTCCTGTAGACCAATTTGGTTCCAATTGCTTTCTTCCCAGGTGGTAAATCTACAAGAATCCATACGTTCTGCAACTTGAATTGCAAGAGCTCCTCTTGCATAGCATCAACCCAACTTTCATCTTCAAGTGCTTGAGATATAACCTTGGGTTCAATCTGAGAGAAGAAACAAGCAAACAGACAATGTTGGAAGTCCTTATGTAACACCCCAACCCGAAAAGGGTAAAGATGTCACGATAATGGTTTCATATCAGATCAAAACGAAGCATACATCTATAGTAATACAATAAATTTCAAAGGTTACAAATGAAATACTGAAATTACAAGGTTACAAATGAAACTAAACTAAATACTAAGTCTGCAAATGCAAATCCTTCTAATAGTCTCTACTTCAGAATACTATCAAAGTCTTCTAAGTTCAAAGGTCTCTTCACTCAAACCCAGCTTCCAACTAAGAACCTGCCGCAGGAAAAGAAATGCGGCTGAGCTTAAAAAGCTCAGTGAACAGATACATAAACAAAGTAATGATAACAAAACAGAAATAAGATATAGTGCAATGGGGAAATATCATAAGGTATAAATGATGTGAAGGTATAATGAACAGAATAGGATAGTAATCCACCACGAGCCCAGAAAAATCAGATATAGTAACCACATCTTCATAATCATATAGAGGGGAGACCTCTCAGATAATCAGATAATATGAGGGGTGTCCTCATTCTTCAAATGGAGTAGCTAGCTCCCAGATATATGTGAAAGGCATGTATTGCACACAGTACCAGTCACCAGACAATAACAAATCATATAACAGATAATCCACTAAACAGAACAGATCTAGGATGCATCCATACGCCCCTACCCAATCACATGCAGACCAAATCAAAGGGACGGTGTGTAACATCACTCCAACACACTAGAGTCACGCCATCGGTGCATCAATGACATGGCCATGTTACCTTCATGGCTAGGGTCACAAATTTTTGGCTCGGGTATCAAACTAGAGAAATGTGTCAAATCAAATCAGAAGGTCATATCCAAAGGTCCAAAACAGATAGTTCATATCAAACGGTTCATATCAAATACTTCATATCAAATCATTTCAGAAATAGTATCAAAGGTCCAAATCAGAGTTTAACAGATCAAAGTATACAAAACAAAGGTCATATCGAAGGTTCACAACAAAGGGAAACATAGCAATGGCTTTGGGAAAACTTAACGAATCAGAAATCAAATCATGTCAAGGGAATAAGACACCCTTACTGAAAAAGGGCAGAGTATATGTACCTTATGACGGATGCAAACAGAAACAAGCGACAGAAATACAGAGAATAGCTCAAGACTTCTCTTTCTTCACACCTAGAGGAGTAGAAGAGAATTACAATTTGTTCTTAATTACTTGCCTTTCCATTTTAAGTAGCTTTCCATTTTTAGCAGGTTCCATTTTTAGAAAGTTCCCATATTTGGTAAGTTTCCATAATTAGAAGATTAAAGTATTTTAACTTAAGTTAGATCAAAATTAATCATATTATGGACATGGAGTATATTTTTAACAAGTTCTGATAGTTCAGGGTCATATATGACAAGTTTCCATAAATTAGGGTTTAAAATGTAAATATTCCAAAGTCAAAGGTTTTTAAATGAAAATATTACAAGTTACTAATTTAAAACACATATTTAAATCAGAATCACCTTTTAGTCCCATAAGTTTCATAATTTACATTTTACCCCCTTTAATTATCAACATTACAAAATAAGCCTTATAATTACATAATTTACATTTTAACCCATATAATGTTCGTAATTACACAATCAACCCTCATAATTACTAAATTACAGATTATACTCCCAGATTTAAGTGTGGTACGAATTACACCCCCAAGTTTCACATAATTACATTTTTAGTCCATTTAATTAACAAAACTTATAAATTAAATCATAATTCCATATTAATTAAAAATCAACCCCATAAATATCCAAATTTACATATTACCTCCCTAATAACATTATTATCACAGAAAAGTCATAAGTTTTCTGAATTTACACTTTTAACCCCTCCATTTAAATAATTTGCAATTCGAAAACCTAATTTCATTTTAATTGCAAAACTTGATAATTTTACACATAGGACCCTCATGTTATAATTTTTACACTTTAGTACTGATCTAATTAACATTAAAAAAAATAACCCACAAGTTTATTTAATTACAAAACATCCCCTTATCAATTTAAAATCAAATCGTATAATCATAAAAATTCAAAATCCAAACCCTAACCTTCCCCAATCATTACCCAATAATTAACACATCATAATTATATTATTAAATCACAAATTACAGATTTGCAAACCCTAGTTCCATCGTAAACCCTAATTTCTAGTTTTTCTCCATTTTAGTTTAAAAACCCGATTTTAAATTAAATCCAAATTCGACATTTTGAGCTTCTAAAAATCAAAATATTATTTTCCTGGATCATATATATCATATGGAGTCTAAGAAAAATAATCTCCATGCCTCAAAAATTCGATTAGCATATATTAGAATTTACACCCGTTTTATTACTTTTAAATCACCACGACCAACCTATGCCTCTACAATTCGAATTACCATTTTTCCCAGATTATATGATGACCAAGTAACTCATAAAAATTAGTAAGGCATCCCAGAAAAATCGAATTACATGATTTACATAATTAATCCATGTTACATATTTTAATTCCATTCGACCACTTAAAGCTTGCATGATTTAATTCCAACATTTTTCACAGATCATACATGATATACTAAGTGTTATAAAAATATTAGAACCATTATTTAACATCTAGAAATAGCTTTTAGAATTTATACCTCTCGGATTGATTTATTGACAAGAAATAATGTAACGAACAAACGAATGGACCTTAAATCCTCAAACCAATTTTCCTTGCTCCCTAAATTGATGAAGAACTCCAGAAAAATACCACAAAATTTTTAGATGGCCGGATGAACACATTTTGGATTTATGTGTGTGTTTTTGATTTTCGGTAACTTTTTATTAGGTTTAATGGGTTTGTTACACAATAAAAGGAATGTGGCCGAGTTTAGGGGAGGGCTTGGCTGGCCAAAATCTCAGAATTAATTTGGGCCAAATCAAATTGATGAGTTTCCATAATTATTTGTATTTATTTTTATATATAATGTATAATAATAATAATAATAATAATAATAATAATAATAATAATAATAATAATAATATAATAATAATAATAATAATAATAATAATAATAATAATAATAATAATGCATATAATATTCATTCGGTTCTTAAAGGGTATTTTGGGTATTTTGTACTTTTTAAAAATATTAATCATAGTTGCCAAAATTATTTGGTATCATATCTTGCCCATTTCCAGAAGTTCGGGATTGATTCGGTACTTTATAAGCTTTTTATTAAGTTTTTAAGATCATAGGGGCATTTTGGTCTTTTTACCATGTTTCATATTTTTAGGTGTTACAACTTCTTCCCCTCTAAAAAAAAGTTTTCGTCCTCGAAAATGGAGTGAAACGAAACGGAAAGCATAACGGACTGCGAACGGAAATGTGAATGACTAGTTTCTCATGATTCTCTCTCTTGATAATCAGAATAGTTTCGGTTTCTTCAGAAAGGACAGACCATAATTCACAACAGATCATCATGAACAGATTCATCGATTGTTAGACGTACATATAGCAACACATAGGTGTACTCCTTCAGATAGAGTCCATGCAGACAGAAAACAGATTATCAGATGGCAGAAAGCTCTACAACAGAACCTAAGATTCTCATCGGAAGTACAGAGGTCAGCAAACGCGTGTCGAGAATCCAGACGTATCAAATCATATCATGGTGAAGACAGATTTAAGCACAAAGGCAGAGCGACTCCTAAAGTCTCAATCAGATATCAGAATTTCTAAGGTTTCTAAGGCACTCCTCAAAATATCCTATGATCACAATGAGGGTACGTCATATGACGTAAGTATTATCACGTTAGCTACTCGTCATAATCCCGGCATCATATGAGTATACCTTCATGATGGTCATACTTTATCTCAATTCGTGAATAAGCATCAATCAACCACCTAACAGTCCATTCTACGCCCTAGGGTTGGTCCAAATCGGTCATTACTACGAATTCAAAAATCGGGATACAGATCGTACAAATAACGTAACGGAATTAGTAAGCATCAATGAAGTACGTCTTCCAAAGCGTCAGGTCTTTCACAATACATCAAAATTTTCATACAAAACCGTCATCCAACATACGCAGAAAGAAGACCAAACAGAAATACTGACGGAGAACCCGAATCAATCAAAAGATCTTATCATCAGGTAATGGGAGCTTAAGTGTGTTAAGCAGAAGTGAACATACCATCAATAACTTCGTCCTTCACGAAAGCAACTCATCCAACCACAATTGATCATTCCAAAGTCGTCCACTCGAATTCATGATTTCAATCTCTTCCAAGTCCGAGTAGTCTGTCTATGCTTGTCCATCTGATCGTACGGTGAGAAGGGGTGGTAAAATTGAGTCTGGTCCCCCAAGCCTTCGACACTTCTTCTTGAGACTGTGATGGAGTAACGTGGATTTCTGGCACGATCTTTAAATCTCTTCATCATCCAGTCTGCTTCCGCTCTCAATTCATCTTAGTACAACCAAGACGAATAGGAAAGTGAGACTGCATGTCTTCATCTGCTCTAGGCTCGCCATCTTGACTAGAATTTCTTCTTCTGCATCGCTAAGGTCTTCACTCTTCAGGGTAGTTGCCGTTGTTGTCAGCTCCAGGTCCGGCAGGGCAAATAATAGTGATAGCCAAGGTTTAGCAATAGGTAATTGTAGTAGGAAGGTCAAAATTGTTTCAAACGCCAAAGGTGAGACATAGAAGGATAGTTGTCGATATTGGAACACTCAATCAACCAACTTCTTATCAGAATAGAATCAAAGTTTAACTAATCAAGGAAAGACGGATCACCAATTAAATCTTTATCATTCAAAAATGAGGGGAAACATTCTTATACTTGTGGTTACAACCACAACACTTCTCATGGGGACAGAGATGGGTGAAACGAAATCAAATAGTGTCGGAAGATTCATAGACGTTTATCAAAGCATAAGACAAATACAAAATGTGTCAAGTATATCATCGTCAGGGAGATTCTCGGAATGCACGAAGAGGTATCAAGACGATTAACAAAAGAATCAAAGTTTGGGGTCGGAATCGTAAAACGAGGTTCAAATGGCGTTAGGCAAATTCTAGGCAATTTCCAATGATTCCAAGATTTAGTTGGGTTTCAGATCTTAGGTTGTGCAGATCATGATCTTTCAATTTCCAAAGGTGGTATCAACAGGATCTAACAAAGCACGAATCAGAGTGATGCGGAAGCAATGATACTTAACCAAAAGCCTTATAGTTTACCTATTCCTCACTGGTCAGAACTTAAGTTCCTATAGGGAAATCCTAAAGCAAATTCTTACACGTTATCTTATGAGAGTCTACAGTGGAAACCTAGTGGCCCAAACTTCACAGGTCAAGGGTAATTGTATTACGAGTCGCAACCTGTCTCTCTGATACCATAATTGTAACACCCCAACCTGACAAGGGTAAAGATGTCACGATAATGGTTTCATATCAGATCAAAACGAAGCATACATCTATAGTAATACAATAAATTTCAAAGGTTACAAATGAAATACTGAAATTACAAGGTTACAAATGAAACTAAACTAAATACTAAGTCTGCAAATGCAAATCCTTCTAATAGTCTCTACTTCAGAATACTATCAAAGTCTTCTAAGTCCAAAGGTCTCTTCACTCAAACCCAGCTTCCAACTAAGAACCTGCCGCAGGAAAAGAAAAGCGGCTGAGCTTAAAAAGCTCAGTGAACAGATACATAAACAAAGTAATGATAACGAAACAGAAATAAGATATAGTGCAATGGGGAAATATCATAAGGTATAAATGATGTGAAGGTATAATGAACAGAATAGGATAGTAATCCACCACGAGCCCAGACAAATCAGATATAGTAACCACATCTTCATAATCATATAGAGGGGAGACCTCTCAGATAATCAGATAATATGAGGGGTGTCCTCATTCTTCAAATGGAGTAGCTAGCTCCCAGATATATGTGAAAGGCATGTATTGCACACAGTACCAGTCACCAGACAATAACAAATCATATAACAGATAATCCACTAAATAGAACAGATCTAGGATGCATCCATACGCCCCTACCCAATCACATGCAGACCAAATCAAAGGGACGGTGTGTAACATCACTCCAACACACTAGAGTCACGCCATCGGTGCATCAATGACATGGCCATGTTACCTTCATGGCTAGGGTCACAAATTTTTGGCTCGGGTATCAAACTAAGAGTCATGTGTCAAATCAAATCAGAAGGTCATATCCAAAGGTCCAAAACAGATAGTTCATATCAAACGGTTCATATCAAATACTTCATATCAAATCATTTCAGAAATAGTATCAAAGGTCCAAATCAGAGTTTAACAGATCAAAGTATACAAAAAAAATGTCATATCGAAGGTTCACAACAAAGGGAAACATAGCAATGGCTTTGGGAAAACTTAACGAATCAGAAATCAAATCATGTCAAGGGAATAAGACACCCTTACTGAAAAAGGGCAGAGTATCTGTACCTTATGACGGATGCAAACAGAAACAAGCGACAGAAATACAGAGAATAGCTCAAGACTTCTCTTTCTTCACACCTAGAGGAGTAGAAGAGAATTACAATTTGTTCTTAATTACTTGCCTTTCCATTTAAAGTAGCTTTCCATTTTTAGCAGGTTTCCATTTTTAGAAAGTTCCCATATTTGGTAAGTTCCCATAATTAGAAGATTAAAGTATTTTAACTTAAGTTAGATCAAAATTAATCATATTATGGACATGGAGTATATTTTTTACAAGTTCTGATAGTTTAGGGTCATATATGACAAGTTTCCATAAATTAGGGTTTAAAATGTAAATATTCCAAAGTCAAAGGTTTTTAAATGAAAATATTACAAGTTACTAATTTAAAACACATATTTAAATCAGAATCACCTTTTAGTCCCATAAGTTTCATAATTTACATTTTACCCCCTTTAATTATCAACATTACAAAATAAGCCTTATAATTACATAATTTACATTTTAACCCATATAATGTTCGTAATTACACAATCAACCCTCATAATTACTAAATTACAGGTTATACTCCCAGATTTAAGTGTGGTACAAATTACACCCCCAAGTTTCACATAATTACATTTTCAGTCCATTTAATTAACAAAACTTATAAATTAAATCATAATTCCATATTAATTACAAATCAACCCCATAAATATCCAAATTTACATATTACCTCCCTAATAACATTATTTACACTGAAAAGTCATAAGTTTTCTGAATTTACACTTTTAACCCCTCCATTTAAATAATTTGCAATTCAAAACCCTAATTTCATTTTAATTCCAAAACTTGATAATTTTACACATAGGACCCTCATGTTATAATTTTTACACTTTAGTACTGATCTAATTAACATTACAAAAATAACCCACAAGTTTATTTAATTACAAAACACCCCCATATCATTTTAAAATCAAATCGTATAATCATAAAAATTCAAAATCCAAACCCTAACCTTCACCAATCATTACCCAATAATTAACACATCATAATTATATTATTAAATCACAAATTCCAGATTTGCAAACCCTAGTTCCATCGTAAACCCTAATTTCTAGTTTTTCTCCATTTTAGTTTAAAAACCCGATTTTAAATTAAATCCAAATTCGACATTTTGAGCTTCTAAAAATCAAACTCTTATTTTCCTGGATCATATACCTTATATAGAATCTAAGAAAAATAATCTCCATGCCTCAAAAATTCGATTAGCATATATTAGAATTTACACCCGTTTTATTACTTTAAATTCACCACGACCAACCTAGGCATCTACAATTCGAATTACCATTTTTCCCAGATTATATGATGACCAAGTAACTCATAAAAATTAGTAAGGCATCCCAGAAAAATCGTATTACATGATTCACATAATTAATCCATGTTACATATTTTAATTCCATTCGACCACTTAAAGCTTGCATGATTTAACATGTAGAAATAGCTTTTAGAATTTATACCTCTCGGATTGATTTATTGACAAGAAATAATGTAACGAACAAACGAATGGACCTTAAATCCTCAAACCAATTTTCCTTGCTCCCTAAATTGATGAAGAACTCCAGAAAAATACCACAAAATTTTTAGATGGCCGGATGAACACGTTTTGGATTTATGTGTGTGTTTTTGATTTTCGGTAACTTGTTATTAGGTTTAATGGGTTTGTTACACAATAAAAGGAATGTGGCCGAGTTTAGGGGAGGGCTTGGCTGGCCAAAATCTCAGAATTAATTTGGGCCAAATCAAATTGATGAGTTTCCATAATTATTTGTATTTATTTTTATATATAATGTATAATAATAATAATAATGCATATAATATTCATTCGGTTCTTAAAGGGTATTTTGGGTATTTTATACTTTTTAAAAATATTAATCATAGTTGCCAAAATTATTTGGTATCATATCTTGTCCATTTCCAGAAGTTCGGGATTGATTCGGTACTTTATAAGCTTTTTATTAAGTTTTTAAGATCGTAGGGGCATTTTGGTCTTTTTACCATGTTTCAGATTTTTAGGTGTTACACCTTATGATTGTTTCTTCTTTGCTTTTGAATGTAGCTGACAAAAGCATGAGCTCCAGAATTCTTGTTTACTCTGCTACTAGTCTGAACTGCAGAACTTGGATCTCCAATAATTTGAGATTTAGGATGAATAGTATGTACTCTTGATGTAGGAATAGAATCAACATTCAATGTGTCTTCCAAATTCGTGAAATCAGTCACTACACCTTCATCATCATAGGATGCATTAGAGAAAATCCCATCTCTTGGACTAGCATAAATATTAATATCTTCAAGACCAGGCATTGCATCATCATCTTGAAGAACATCATTGGTAAGATCAGGATATGACAAGCCATCATCATCAGAAACTCTTGAAGGACTGGCAGTACAAACTGATGTGCTAACAGTAGTAACTGGGTTTGTACTGCTAGTTGATTTCTTTGGAAAAGTATCATCAGCTTCCTTCACTTGTCATGTAAGCCTTTCAAGCTTATCTAGAAAAGCTTGATTTTCTGTGTCAGCTGGCTTAGAATCAAAACTTTGAATTAGCATCAGCCTTTCCACTTGAACTCTTGACAGTTGGAGAGTAATTGGACAAGAAGGGCAGTACAAAGGATTTATCAGAAGAGTCACTTGAATAGGTATCTTCTTGTGTACCTGCATTTGAATTAGCTTCTTGTGGACCTGCATTTTTGTTAGCTTGATTCTCTGCAGTAATAGGCACATAATTTATTGAATTTGTTAGATAATCAAGATCAAACATCCAAGCATTTTTGTGGCTTTTTTTGGACATTGTACGCAAGTTAAATGGTAGAGTTTGTGGTTGTTTGTGATCAAACATGTAGATTTGTGAAGGTATACTAGTCTATCACTCGAATATAGTTTTGGAAGATTGGAGTTTATTGTTGTTCTTGGTTCTTAGATCAACAATCATCCATAAATCTTGTATAAGATTTGTTTTTGGATATTTTAGTGAATTATTGATTGGATTTGAGTTGGTAATAGTTAGTCAAAGTTGGTAGAAGTTTGTGACAGTTAGCATGGGCAAAGTATGGGCATAGCATGGGCAAGGAACAAAAGGACAAATAGTTGGTAAGCTGACAAGTTTCGGAATTGGCAAAAGTTTCGGAATTGCCACATTCCTTCGAAATTGGAATACAGCTTCGCAATTGACACTGTCCTTCGGAATTGCAACAGCTCTCACAATTGGTACTCTTTCGAAATTGCTGCCTTTCGCAATTCAGAAGTCATCTCGCAATTCCAACAATATTGCTCTCTTGTATAAGATTGCGATAAGAGATTTTTCTTTCGAAATTAAACAAGTCTCTCGCAATTGGACTGCTTTTGAAATTGGCATAGACTTTCGCAATTGATACAACTTTCGCAATTGGGTTGGAATTTCGCAATTAGAGCAGACTTTCGCAATTGACTTCAGACTTTCACTTTTCGAAATTGAATTTTTTTTTTCTAACACAATATTAAATACTCTATAGCAATTGTAAGGATTTAAAAAAAAGAGTTTTTTGGCGGGAAATTCCGAGTAAAATTTAATTTTTACACGAGACTAAACTCTCAATTTTTACGCGAAATTCAAATTTGGTACGAGTGCGAAAATTTTGGCCCAAAATTCAAATTTTTAGGCCAAAATTTGAATTTTTTTGGCGAAATTTGACGTAAAAATTTTCAAAACTCAAAATTTTCTAATAACCTTACAATTGCATTTTATAGAGTATTTCAAATTCTGGTAGAGAAATTTTTAAGATTCAAATTTTGGAGGGAAATCCGAAATCACCACCACACCAACGAAATTCAACCTTCAACAACCTCAACTCCTATTTCGTTGCAACGATCCTGAATCAACTTTGTCACACACCACAAGAAGATGGAATCGAGTTCTCAAGAGGGACAAATGTCTCCGGTTATGCAAAATCTTATCCATTCGAAGGAACGATGTCTTATACACCTTAAAGCAATCAAAAGTCTATGTGATAGACTCACAAATGCAAAAGTATCAATAGTGGATTCATATGTATTTCATCGAATGTTTGCTAGACTCCTCGAACCTGAAATGGATTATCGCACATTCAGAGAGAAACTATTGCATAACATATCTCGAATGGAGTACCAAATTGAACGAGGATATGAGTGCACTGAAACATACCAAGCACTCAAGACGCAGTTTAAATGGTTTTTCGACTTAGATTTCAGAGTGGTCGAAAGATATCCAGGCTATGATTCAAATATCCAAACTTGGAGTGAATGCGTCACAAGTGACCTGGAAGCTTAAACGTTTAGAGATCAGTTGCGTTGGAGAATAGACACGCTGGAATTAGAGCTTACTAGAAGATCACTTCATCTGAGAGAAGTGTGGGATGAGAGGAAAGTGATAGAACGGGAAAAGATTGAAATGGAGAAGCAGAAACGGGAAAAAGAACAGATTGAAAAAGAAGTGCTATTAATGGAACCAGTGGTGAATGAGAAAGAGTCAAACAAGGATGAAGAAAAAGTCGATGAGGGTACAACATCTGATGATAGTTTGGTTTTAACGGGAAGTGACACATCATCAGAACAGCAGGTTGAAAGCAGTACTCCAAGATATGATTCGGATGCTGATGGTACACACAGGAATGAAGTTGTCTGGGATACTGAAGCTGACCATATCAGACCTTCACCTGACACGGCAATATTGGCAACGGTACAACATTCACACGATAAAGATAATGTTGTTTTGTTCGATAATGTGTTTGCTCATGACAAGACACATCCTACGCATCCTGAGTCCATCAGTGATCGCCAATCTATTTACTAAAGCCCTCCCAACAGAGCGGTTTGATAACTTAGTTCGTCGAATTGGAATGCGAAGCCTAACTCCCGAAGAGTTAGAAAGTCTTCTCGAATCTTTTTGAATTATCTCAAAAAGCTTCGCATGTAAATATTTTTTAAAAACAAAATACAAAATTTGAAAAACCAACAAAAACAAAATATAAAAATAGAAAAATTTCAAAAATACAAAAACAGTAAAAAATACAAAAACCAAAAATATTCTTCTCACGACATGTCTCTCGTATAATCGATATTCTGTACGTACCTAGAAATGTCATTCAACAATGATACGGGCATGTATAGATGCTTGAGCGAGAGTTCATTTAATGTTTTCAAAACATGTCATTTTTCTCAAATTTCCTTTTTCGCGGCTTTCGTATATTTCAGTACGAAACCCGAGCTACAATGATGACTTCTGATTATATCTGATCATGACTCGTATTATTAATGGCAAAACAAAACAAACCTTGGGCACATGATCAAGATTTTTCAAAAAGATTTTTCAAAATCTTTCTCAAATTCTGTGCTCAAGAAAACTCCCTTTTAAACCCAAATGTTTAACAATATGCTTTATTTAAGGGGGAGTATAAAATTAAAAAGAAAAAATGTCCCAAATTCATGCTAAATTCCGTCTATCTCTCCAAAAAGCTTTCATTTAAATCACTTGATATCAAAAATATCAATACATGCTATTTTTAAGGGGGAGAAGACGTGACTAAAATGTGATCAAAAAGTTTAAAAATCATGGATTGAATCTCAATAAGAGCTCGACTCAGTATGGACCCTCGAATTGACGAAATTAAATGTCCGTTATCGAAAAGACTTGTCCGGGACGGGTAATAATTTCAAGCTGGTTATCCAGTGATGTAAACGTGTCTCGCAAAGGACTTGTCTGAGTAGAATGTACCAATTTGAGAGATGATCATTGAATATGACCGGGACGGGTAATAATTTCAAGCTAGTCTAACTAGTGATGTAAGCGTGTCTCGCGAAGGTCATGTTCATTGAAAATCGATCATTTCAAAAGTGCGAACTCTACCCAACATGTGCAATTTTATCTTAAAAATGCATGAGCACATGTGAAGGGGGAGTATTTTAAAAATGCAAAACTCTCGAAGTGTTAACTAAAAGTGTTTATTCATAAACACTTTGAGATATTTTCACAAAAGGTTTTATGGCAAGTGATCAACAAATCTAGGATAATCATGGAGTAATAAGGTGATTATGGTTAGGTTATGTCCTATGATCAGCCAGAGCCGGAGGGATCTACCCAAGGACAATTCCAATATATTAGAATTAGAAGTCCTTAGGTATGATTTAAAAAAAGAGTAAAATGAGAAAGGAGAAAGAAGGGGTTGAAGAATTAAAAAAAAAAGTTGAATGAAAGGGTGAAAAGAAATAGCCCTCCATGAAAACTTAGGGCAGAAACCGGGTCAATACATCTGCTATCGGTATTCACTAAGGTTATACTGATATTGAAGACAAGACGTCATGAACCCAGTGACGCGTTGCACCGCCCCTCCTAGCCACTCAGATATCTCTTAAAAGATATTTGTTTCATTTCTCACGGAGAACACTACATAATCTATC
The DNA here is from genome assembly GCA_021014915.2 of Artemisia tridentata subsp. tridentata. Taxonomy (NCBI): domain Eukaryota; kingdom Viridiplantae; phylum Streptophyta; class Magnoliopsida; order Asterales; family Asteraceae; genus Artemisia; species Artemisia tridentata. The sequence goes on along the minus strand of CP139507.1, from coordinate 4,931,513 downwards.
AGCCTCTCATTCCGAGATGTGTTGATATTGAAAAGGTGGCACTCTGCTCCATGCCTCCGACTACTAAAACTAAAACGTACAATAGAGTCTAGAGCCATGAGATTCATCAAAGATCTCTTAGGAACACTTCCATTATAATACCTTTGTGTTCACCAAAAAGGACACAAGGTGTACAAGAATCTTTATGAGATCTTCAGATCTTGCCATTTATATCATGATGGTTACATGCTTCAAACGGTCTACAGTCGTGGGGTGATCTCCAGCGACTCACTGAATCGTGGGTGCACTTCGGTGTGTCCGTGTAAGCCCTCTCGGGGGTATCCGGTTCAGAACGGCCTCGGTTAGGATTAGAGAAAGTCTTCACACTATGCTGTTGACGATCTCGAAGTCCAAACCTGTAAGTGCTGGATGATTTATTACTAACAGTTTTATGCAGCTACCTATAAACATCCATTAACCATCATCATATACAACATCTTCACCTCAGCATACTCATACTTATGAAGATCATCCTCAACAAAGCTCAAGTGTAAAAGTTCAAGACAAAAGGATCAAGTTAAAGACAATGTGTAAAGACAACGTCAAAGGCTAATCAAGATATCAAGAACAAGTTCAAGTATTAAGTGAGGAAGACATAAGTATGAAGTTCAAGAGGTATGAGTATGTTGGAGGTCACGAAGTCACAATCACATGAAGATGCTGATCGAAGGCAAGAACAACCACAAAGACGATTCTTTGAAGATCACATAGCATGAAGGAATGAAGAAACAAAGACTGCTATACAACGACACACAAGGCACAAGACAATGAAGACGAAAGACCAACTCACGCCGAGCATCATTTTAATGACCATCCCTTAGGGGGGATTGTTAGGATTTATAAAAAAGTGTCGTTGTATAAGTTAGTTAATTTAATCAATGGGCTTGGACTTAAGTTTGTAAGTTAAATATAATCCATGTATAAGCCCAACTCATGTCCAAGCCCACCCATGTCTAGAAAAGTATAAATAGCACCTTCCATCCCCATATGGAAGGTTGGTGCTGTTAGGGATTATCATTAGTCATTTTAGGTTTGTATCAAAGTTAAGTGTGTGATTTATAAAGTTTATATTTCAAGTTCCACTCTTATTCTTTGATCTTTCCTAGTGTTAGTTGTATTAGTTAGGATAGATTTTAGGCTATAAAAATAGTTTAGAGCAGGTTTTATACATATACTTGCACACACGACACCAGGTTCAACTAGCCACACAATACCACATTTACATATAATTAGGGTTCTAGTTTTTAGCACTTCATCTAAAGTATATTCAATATATTTTAGGGTTTCGAAATTGATGCAGGTTCGACCTCCAAACACCACGCATAACATGAGAAAAACCCTCACATGTGCAGCGCATATCATATGACAAATATAACGAGCATACGTTTATATGTAAAACGAAACAACAAGAAAAGCATGATTTCTGATTTGGTTTAACTACCATTTAGTTGGGACTTAAACATGTTATGTCGACTGAAAAAGAGAACCAAAAGTAAAACAATGAAACTGATGTCGACTTGGGCATAAGGAAAAGAGTAGGAACAAGGAACAAGGAAACAAACGATACTAAACCTTCCACGAACAGTACTCGTCTCCTTCTTCTTCTTGGCAATAGCTAGAGGTTATTGGTTTTCTTCTTCACTGTTGTTTTCTGGTTATGGGTAGATGCAAAAGTTGAAGGGAGGGAAGACAATATACGGTATATAAGATTTAGGGCAAAGCTTGTGTGAAGATATGGAATACCGTGTAGGGAGATTTGGAAGGTTGAATATTCAGTTTTAAGAAAGGATCCATGCATATCTTTTATTCTTTTATAAAATTACAAATTATATTCAGTTCTTATCTCTTTATTTTTCTTATAATGTCGAATTCCAGCTTTTAGAATTTAGATTTGTACACACTAGCTAAATCGTGTATAGGTATAATTAGGGAACAAATAACTTAATAAAAGTTAGCTTAAGTTAATTAAGTTCATTTTAGATTTATAACATATAGTTTAATTTAGATTTAAATATGATAATTACATATAACATAGTTTAATTTATTTCATAATCATAAAATAACTTATGTTAAAATTTCAAATTAGACGGAAAATTAGGGATTCATAATTTATGGTTTTACATCATCTCTTAATACCGACGCAGGGCTTCGGATGTCACACTCAGCTTCTTGATCTCTAACTTTTATTCCAACCATATGAAGTATTGAGTTGCCTCTTTTATCAATCTTCCCTCTTAGCGTTGTCAAAGGATTCTTCATACTGATCACGGTATTATAGATGTCTATTGTTCGATATTTTATTGCCACATGCAAAATGTCACGCCCATCCTCATCAATATGCTCTACTGCCTGTGAGGGTATACTTGCAGTATTCCCTTAACAATCTCTGTACAACCTGATTTCGTCGCTAAAAATAGCGGAGAGTCAGGGTTGGACCATTAATGATGATATTTGCATGAGCTGTTGCTCCAAGTCTATGGAGTTTAATTCTGTTTTAGTGTTTTTTTTTGACATGGGTTCTGTTGCTTCCCAGGAGGCATATCACTTTCAATCAAGAACATTCCAACTTTCTTTGCTGATTCACGTTTCAGCATTTTTTCTGAACTTTCTTTATGGTAGGAACTCTACTATATCCTTCTTTAGGACTTGAATCGGTGACTGAGAAATAAAGGGTCAGAAGTTATTAGTGTTGGAGTTTGTGGATAAATATTAATAAGTATATGTCTAGTATCGAACTCGAGACCGCGGGATTGCACACTTTACGTATGATGATCAAGTAAATAATTAATATGTATAATTATTTATGTATATTAATTATTTGGACACGAAATAATACATAATGAACGTTATGTAAACTAACGGTGTTGGCTAACGACCGTTAGGGAATAGTTAAAGGACTATTAGTGAAATTGGGATTAGAAGAATCTAGAATTCTTGGGGAGTAAGGCAAAACCGATCGGCCATTAGGGATAATAAACCCAAATCGATTGGCTTGTTCCCAAAGTCATCCAATCACTATAAATATAAATTGTAAAGGTAATGTGTTGGTAACTGTACATGCACTATAACCTTTTTAAATATGTCCTTTTCTCCTTGTGTTAATACTGGTCGACTCCATGTGTTAATACTGGTTGACTCTTGTGTTTTAATTCTTGTCGACATCTTTTATTAAGTCAACAAGGTTGACAGTTTTTACTGACACAAGTCGACAGCTTTTCTAATAGGTGTCGAACTATTCTTTTTAAATTAACAAAGTGTTTTGGTTAATTAAGTGTCTAATAACTAGCATCATTGCTTGATCGGTTATAGTACGTGTGTACAAGAACGTGGTACAATCACACTATTGATTGTATCTTGGATCGATTAACAAAACGGTAAGGGGTTAATCAATAGATCCCTAATTCACATAAACCCTAATTAGGGTTCATTCATATTGCTCAATTTGATTCTTCTTCGGGCTAGAATCGCAAAGGTACGTTCTTTATTTATGTTTAAGTTAATTAATATGTGTTATACTAATTGTTTACATGCTTCCGCGATTATGTACTTTGTGTTATGGAATTATATGAGTGTCATGATTACTAAATTCCAACAGTGGCATCACGAGCCATGTATAACATGTAATTGATTACTTAAACAATAAAAAAACGTATCTTTAAATTGTTTAGAATATACATGCTTTATTTTCTAGGGTTTTAATTATTAAAAATTGTTTTTTTTATTAATGTCGAACCCTAACCCTAATTTAAGGGGGGGTGTCGATTACAATCATAAACCCTAATTAGGGTTTGTGTTTTGATAATTAATTGTGATTAATTAGAAACCCTAGGTCTTTAAACAATCGTTGTGTTATGAATCTTGTGACCTAATTGCTATATGATATGCATGAATCCGTGACTATATATGCATATTTAGTCACGGATAATTAAATTGTTTAGATGCTTGCTACATGTTTAAATAAATCAAGAATTAGGGAAGACCTAATAAATATTAAATTAATGAATCGGTTATGTGCAACGTGGTATATTATCATTAAAACTTACGCGGCCAATTGTTGGCGACTGTGGTCCATTGGGTACAATGCGCTCGAAAACCAATGGGAGTTTTATTGATTCTATACATAATAATTCACATATAGATTGTTAATAGGATTTGTTTAAAAAGATTGCATGTGGCTAGATGTTTCAATTACAATTAATTGTTTTAATTGTTTTATTATTAGTTGATTGTTTGTTTTTTCTTTTAATTACTTGTTTATTGTTTTTTTTTATGTGATATGTTAAAGTAAGCAATAAAAAGGGTAATTTTCAAAGAAAAATTAAATTGGACTAATAATGGTGAAACATCGGTAATAAAGTAAGGATCTTGCAAAGTCTTATGTGCCGACAGTGGTTCGCTTCGCACGGTAATTTGCTCCCAGGCGAGACTAGCAAGATCTAAACTTTGTTACTTAATTTTAAGACTAAGATCATAAACTTTTGCTTGATTGATGTTTTTGTACAATAGTGTGTGAAAGGCGGACCAAAGTTGACAAACTGTGTCGTGGGTTTATCTGGAGAGGGGTTTTTTAAGAGATTCGCTCTTACCGGCTCTCCGGGCCCGCTTGTGCGTCAACTGCGACTTACCTATATCACTATTTACGTACACTATCATCTTAAGGGTGATTTACCTCAATTCCACGTGCCACTTTTGTGGCAAATATCCGAATAACATGTTAGTAGTAGGATATGTGGGCGATAATTGGTGGTACTTCTTTAATTGGTGAACCCAATACCTCAAGTACATAGTTTTAGTTTACTCTTAACTAATTGGTTAATAAAAATTGTTTTGAAAACTAATGATACAAAGATGAGTGCATGCGTCTTTGTACATGTTTTCGTCACACCAAAAACTAAATACCCTGAAATTTAAGTTACATGCCATCTAACTGTAAGGAACACTTGAAGTTAATTTTGGGTATGCGTGAGACCTGGACCAAAATTAATGACAAGGTAAATTTCCGAGTGTGCGTGAGACCACACATGGATGAATTTACAGTTTCTAAGTTAGACAACTTAATTAAGCTGATGCGTGAGACCTAGAGCTTAAGGCATGAGATGGGATGAAACATGCTTACATGACATATTGATGAATCAATATGATGTAAATCCCATAATGATCTAGGAATTGGAAATTGTTTGCCAATTATTGTTCGACAGATTACCTAGTTGAATACTATCATTACTAGCAGATCAACTGATGTAATGGTACTATGTCAATTAGGATCCTAGCTTTAAGAAAATACTATGGTTGATATGAATATTTACCAATGGGTATTTTATTTTCTTAAAGAGTAATTATCGAAAATACTAAACTGAATTTTGTAAATTCTTTTAATTGTATTAATGCAACGATAAACCGTAAACATTCTTTATTAGTAAATTGATCTACACCCGTAGGGGTTTTGGTTAGAGTCAATTTCATTAAAAGAATAAACCAAGTCTCCTTTCATATGAGAAGCGTGAGACTAAATCCTATTCCTTTTCATGAATGAGAAAGGTATGATGGGAAAATTAGAATTGTCTAAATTCTAAATACATAACTCATAGCAAGTTTTAATCGTTAAGGTTATTGCGAATTTATGAGTTATTAAATTAGAAGCTAGACTAATTACCGCATAATGGTAAAGGACAAGCTAGTATATCTAGTTGTTTTGTTTTGACCATTTGAAGTACTACATACAATTGTTGGAATTGTAGACCTACTATGGAAGAAATTGCATGCCAATTTTTCAAGTTAATAGTAAGCAATGTGATGAATCACATTTGATGTAAATGTGGATAGTCCATCAGTTACGTAGTAGAATACAATCTTTTAAAACCTAAGTAATTGTTACGAATAGGTTTTGTCAAAGATGTAGGAAAGTAACAAGGACACTCTTTCCTTTCACTGGTTCATGAAACACTTATTATGGTGTCGAATTCAGTGGGAGTAATGTGTTCTTAGAACTGAATAAGGGATTATTGTAAGTTCTCTAATTCAGTGGGAGTTACAAGATTTATTGTCTAGATTGTAACTCAGATTATCTTTTGAATGCCTCAAGATAATCACTTTCCAAATATAGATACTAATATTTTCAAGGATAGTCATGTGCGTTTCCTTGATTGATTGAGTAATTCTATATCTACTAGTTATGCTAATGACGCAAATCATATTGATCACATTAAACAAACGCGTGTAGTGTTGTTTATGTGGTACATGATGTTGTTCCATGCACAAGTGGGAGAAATCTTTATTGTGTGCAAGGTACAACATATAAGAATATGATTTAGTAGATTCTCTTAACCGCAAGGTAAGAGATTCTTGTTCTAATATGATTATACATATCTATTCTTAAAAACACTTGGAGTTAATTTTGGGTATGCGTGAGACCTGGACCAAAATTAATGACAAGGTAAATTTCCAAGTGTGCGTGAGACCACACATGGAAAAATTTACAGTTTCTAAATTAGATACTTATTAGAACTTGTGTCAATGTGATAACAAGATTACTTCAACTTCAATATTATGTATTACTGAATGACATAAATAAATGAAGTAATAAGTTAACTTGAAAATACTATTGAAACCAAATGATGGTGTTCATGATTACTTTAGTTATAAATATTTATACTTTATTGTAAAGTTATAAATATGAAGTCTTTAAGACTTAGTATAATCTAAAGTAAGACGTTAACTTGTTATGTCTTCTTTATTAAAGACATATACAAGAAGTCATTGAGTTGATCAATGATTTATAACGTGTAGTGAGATTATAACGGTTTATGTCTTCTTGATTGAGACATGAACATGAAGTGACTTATTTAATAAGTACTTGAGTTATAATGCATGCAAGAGGCTTGAAATTCTATTTCACCATTAAGATGACTTAGTTGGGAAATAGGTAAGCCAAAAGGAATACAAAGTTATCTTTCATATTGTTAGATTATCTCACAATATGAGTTCTAATGAAATACCACATATTTGTGGTGTGTTCAGTTAGGAAAATCAAACTTTATTTGTATTGTTTGGTTAAAGATAACTATAACTTCTTTTCTTCCAAAAGTTATCAAGGTTAGAAATTGAGTATGGATTGAATATACTCAATTAGACTCCTAGAAGATTAATAAGACGTTGTTGAAATGTGATGAATCACATTAAGTCTTAAAATGAAGTTCTGAATTTGTTAAACTTCTGATGAAGCTAGATTTTAACAAACGAATGTCAGGAACTATCAAAGTGTATTTGTAATGTCCCAAATAAGAACAAATTGGTGTTGCTTAACTTGCTAATTATTTATAGATAGTCTATAAATTACAAAAGGCAAGTGGGAGTTTATCTTGTAGAGATAAAGTTACAAGATACATAATCTTCTAATGTACACTAGCAAATATCATGATGAGATTAGACATGTAAATGTTAGATGTCAAGATGATGGAATTCTAATTCATAGATCCGCAAGGATACCTTGGATATCTGATTAATATGCTGAGGATTATGAGTTACAGGATTATGGTAAGCCTGTTAATCATTATGATGAATTTTCAAATACTGAATTTGGAAAATTACTCATGCTATGAATGTTAAAGATGCTGTCCGGCAAGATAATCAATTTATTGGAAATTTGGTTTATCTTGAATTCTAAAGTAAGACTAGAGAATGATGATGAGTTTATTTAAAGATAGAAAACCCAAGTGGTTTAAATCTTTATGTAGAATTCATATGGACAATATTGTACACATGTTTAATGTATGTCTTGTGACAAGATTATTAATCATACTTAAGTAATTAACTATGATTGAATACTCTTTCATAAGCACATTAAATATATAAAGATAATAATTGTCATATTTATTTTCATTTATATGAAGGATGACAATGGAATATCAAAACTCTTTCTTGAGTGATTACTTGAGCGAGGACGGTAAGTAATCGAAAGGATTTTTGAATTCATAATTATCTTGGAAGTGTACAAAGTGTAATAATCCATGAATGGATTAATGCATGCATCTATGAAATATTCTTATGTTTAATTATTAAATCCATTGTTTGATTTATAATTGAAATAAGACAATTTCTAAGTATTCCTAAAAGCTAGTGGGAGTATTATGTTTAATTTCTTAAATAATGTATGTTGTATAACATATGGGAAGTAACATTCCATGTAAGTTAAAAATGTTAAGTCTTAACTTGGAATGAAACTTTACTTGAAGAATTTAAGAAGTAAAACATACAACCTTGAGATATATGTTTATTATTATAAACATGTGCGGTAATAACATATCATTTAGAAAGTCTAAATGAAAAATATATCTTTTGATAAGTTAGAACATGAATAAAATCTATGATTGATTCTAGGATTTTCATGTATATCATTGTTGTATCATGTTTGAATGTAAAATGATTTGACAACATTTGATATCTAATAAAAGATATTTGATAAATTGTGTAATGGATATTCTAATCGAATATGTTTGGACTTAGAATAATGATCCTCAACCTGGAATTGCTCCTAAATTCTAAGTATAAACAATATGGCAATTTGTTGCGTAATTGTTGTAGCCGATAAATCTTGAAAGATTATATGGCATCCAAATTACACAATTGATATTAAGTTTACGGAATAGTTAAAAGGCATATTGCAGTTTTATACAATAGTGCTTGTTTAATTGAGATGACACTCAATACTAGTTATGGTAGGATTTTGTCCTTGATAATGGCCATGTAAACTAGTTATGCTTAACTAAGAAGCATAGTTGCATTATACATTAAAGAATTAGAATACTTAAAACTTTAAAATTGTTTGAAAGTTTAATTGTCATAAATTGATGGTTGAGGATATCACATCATTTATGAAAGAGTGTGTGACTAAATCAAGATAGTTGGATACACACATACAAGAATTTAAATAATTCTTGAAATAAGTATTCTCAAAATTTCATAGATCAAAGTTAGTTGATTTATGCCTTGTCAACAAGTATGATAGACATGACTTGAGGCATAATTCATTAACAAGTAATATCATGCATTGATCTATTTAGTGTTTGGATAAAGGACATTAAGCAATTATTGTTTATAATGAATTAAAGTACTAGGTACGTTTGTTTTCATTAATAATAAATTGTGTCCTATATTTGCATGTTTAAATCCGTGAATAACTTATGTTATTCTAAATGTCCGTTGTCGGTTAATGATATGGGAATATCATTAAATTAAGACAAATGTGAATGTTGGTAAGAATATACTTGAAAGTATATTGATGCGTAGTCATACCAAATTCACATGATATTCTAAGTGTAGAGTATAGGACTTATCCCAACTAAGCATGAGATTACTTATGGATCTTGTCATCAAGTAATTCATGAAAATAGTTATCCTCAGACTTGAGATACCAGATAAGAGTCATGGATGTAGTGCATTTTTGTAAAGCAATCTACCGCTTACCGTAACTGGGAGTTATAAGGATTGTTTTCAGAAGTGTTGCAAAGTTCATGGGTTATTCTTGTAGTCAAGAAAGAATTTGTTCCTTCAAAATTGTTTTGAAGTTTAATACTGCTGGGCCCCTCGTAGGGTTGACAAGATGTTTGCGTGCGCACGCCCAAAAGTCTATCTGGAATACGTTCAGATGTTTTGGTAATCTTGTTCAATCATAAACAACGAGAAACAGAATTGTTAATTAAAGAATGACTGAGATCCATATCTTTATTAACGTGGTATTAGTAACAAAAGGATAATAATAATGATGAATCATTAAAGGTTTTCCAGGAGACCTACCTCGAGTTGAACTAGGGGCATTGGCGTGTTGCTAGACGCTAACCAATGTCATTATACTTTTAATAGATATCCAAGTGGGAGCTGTTGGAGTTTGTGGATAAATATTAATAAGTATATGTCTAGTATCGAACTCGAGACCGCGGGATTGCACACTTTACGTATGATGATCAAGTAAATAATTAATATGTATAATTATTTATGTATATTAATTATTTGGACACGAAATAATACATAATGAACGTTATGTAAACTAACGGTGTTGGCTAACGACCGTTAGGGAATAGTTAAAGGACTATTAGTGAAATTGGGATTAGAAGAATCTAGAATTCTTGGGGAGTAAGGCAAAACCGATCGGCCATTAGGGATAATAAACCCAAATCGATTGGCTTGTTCCCAAAGTCATCCAATCACTATAAATATAAATTGTAAAGGTAATGTGTTGGTAACTGTACATGCACTATAACCTTTTTAAATATGTCCTTTTCTCCTTGTGTTAATACTGGTCGACTCCATGTGTTAATACTGGTTGACTCTTGTGTTTTAATTCTTGTCGACATCTTTTATTAAGTCAACAAGGTTGACAGTTTTTACTGACACAAGTCGACAGCTTTTCTAATAGGTGTCGAACTATTCTTTTTAAATTAACAAAGTGTTTTGGTTAATTAAGTGTCTAATAACTAGCATCATTGCTTGATCGGTTATAGTACGTGTGTACAAGAACGTGGTACAATCACACTATTGATTGTATCTTGGATCGATTAACAAAACGGTAAGGGGTTAATCAATAGATCCCTAATTCACATAAACCCTAATTAGGGTTCATTCATATTGCTCAATTTGATTCTTCTTCGGGCTAGAATCGCAAAGGTACGTTCTTTATTTATGTTTAAGTTAATTAATATGTGTTATACTAATTGTTTACATGCTTCCGCGATTATGTACTTTGTGTTATGGAATTATATGAGTGTCATGATTACTAAATTCCAACAATTAGTGTGGAATTGTTATTGTATTTCGTTGTGAATAAAGCAGCTAGACTTGTATACATACATTTATATATGAAGCGTTTGAAATAGTTATCTTTAAATACACTGGCGAAAGCAGATGGCTTGCAAGCAAGGAGTTGAAGAGCTGTCATCCCGTCTCAATCTCGCTCATCTATCAAGGAGGATATGTTTCAGCAATTTTAAAAGCCAATTCTGTGTACATATATATACTGTGTTATACATTTGGAATGAATAAAGCTATTACAAATAGAACAAAGTAACAAACGTCAACACTTAATTACCAAAGTTCTCACTATGAATTGCAACGTGAAGTATAGTAGCTTTATCATCTCTGAAAAAAAGATGAAGGAAAACAAGTATATCAGCGAGACGCTTACGAGCTTATGTACCACGGCTATCGTAGAAAGGGGTTGCATAAGAAAATGCTATTGTGTTGCGATGATCTTATTGTGAATTATTGCTTCATAACAAGGGTCATAATAAGCATCTCCAGGAGACTCAGATTTTGAACCTATAAATGGCATGTTTAGAGCACAAGGTGTCATGAGGAGCAAAAACTCCTCATTCGGGCCCCACGGGTGCCACATCACCACAACAAACCACAACTTACAACCCCCCTTACCATAACATACCACAAATTACTCATTCGAGCCCCACATACACACTTATTCACACACAAAAACCATTAAAAAAAAAAAAAAGTACACAACTTACCTCCTCGTGCATACGAGGAGGAGAGAGATGAGGAGGCATGAGGAGGTGAGGCGGTATCATGGTTAACCACGAGGAGCTTGCCAACGTGGCATGATGAGTCAAGGTTAGCCCCATACCAGGTGCTCTTATGCAACTTTTGTTTGCACAAATATATATTTGGTACTTTTTGATTATAAATTATATAATCTTAGACCAATTTAAAGTAGGTAGGACTTGATCTATGACAAAAACTAATTCAAGCACATGCACTTGCATGACAAGTTTGTATACAACTTTTGCTATATGTTGAATCACCTAGTAACTTTAGGCTTTAGCATATTACTTTTTTGTTTTATCATCAAAGTTTAATTTCTTGGCATTGATCCTTGTTAAACGTGTTCCACGTTTGGTTTAGATTCTATTTCTTTTGGGCTCTTTTATAGTAGTAGTACTTTGTCACCAATGGAATTCATATGAACAACCCAAGAATTTGGTTGATCCAACTTGAAGTTTTCACCAAGAATTTTGAATTAATTATATAAATATATATGTACGAGCACCAAATAAGACATTGTTAAGGAGGTTAAATCGCACTATTCCGTCTTACAAGGAGAAAACACCATTATATATATATATATATATATATAATTAAAAAAAAAAAAATCCAATGATCTTGGAAAAAAAATATAGGTTTATGGAATTTACTAGTATTAGACAGCTGAAATCAGCGTTAGACATGTTGTAAGAATTGTAGACGTTTTTTTGTGTATTCTTATTCGTACCAAGTGTTACATTTACCAGTGACTTGACAGCAAGGCTTCCCTTCACAATAATTTGAAGAGATTATCGAATTATACTTTTATAAATTCTTTTATGAGATCCCTTCTTTTATACTAGTTATTTATTATGCATAAAATACTTGAACAATGTAAATTTCAACTTATGACATACAATTATATATGTTTTATATGGTACAAAGCTACTCAAGCTACTCGTATGTTGCATGAGAAATATTTTACATATAAATTACTATATTAGGAGTATAATATACTGTTAGGAACACGTTTCGCAATTCATTCAAGTCTTTGTCATTTGCAAAATGTTGCTTAATAGGGCTTTATGTTTAGTTTAAAGGTGCGGTCCATTAGAAGCACATGGACCGCCCATTTTGTTGTAAATCTTCTAGAAGCACCTAAGCACATGGTTGCCCTAAAATGTTGCCTATAAATAGAAGGCTTAGGTGCTCTTTATTATTGTTGGTTTTCATGTATGTAGCGTAAGCTTTGTCTCTCAATCGTATGAAATGAATTCCTTCCACATCTCTCTTCTCCTTCTCTTATTCTCTTCTTATCTTATTGCTTATTAGCTTATTCTCTTTATCGTAGCTTAATATAGAGTAGTAGTACGTATAGAATAGTGTGTGTGATACATGTGTGTTCATGTAAAAGAGGGCCTACAAGTGATATCATTCGCCTAAGATAGTTATAGTGTGTGTTTACACTAGTACAGATATTGTCTATCGTCACACTGGAAATGCGTGACTATATGCATATAGTCACACACGTTTTTTTGGGTGTGTGTGACAAAAAGTCGCGCCACCGTAGGTATCATATGGTCACATTGTTTAGTTTGTGGCCGTTTTAATCGAAAAAGAGTGACCAAAACCCGAATATGTGTGACTAATTAGGCACAAGTTTTGTTGGATTCATCAGTATGTGTGACTATTTCCCATCCTATGGCCACACGAAAATATAATAAATGTGACGTTTGTGATGATTTAGTCACACATCGTGTGTTGTTTTTTTCGAGTTAGTCACATACAATTTAAAAAACAGTGGCCAAAAGTGTTAATAAGTGTGACCATATGCTGTTTAAAGTGAAGAAATGTGTACTATTGATCATCCAATGGTCACATGAATTCTTAGTTTGTGTGGCCTTTTGTAATATTTAGTCACACAAAGCATGTTTGCTTTGGGTATTTAGTCACATACAATTAAGCATAAAGTGGCCAAAAATGTTAATAAGTGTGACCATATGCTGTTTTAAGTGAAGAAATGTGTATTTTGTGTGACTATTGATCATCCAATGGTCACATTAATTCTTAGTTTGTGTGGCCTTTTGTAATATTTAGTCACATAAAGCATGTTTGTTTTCGGTATATAGTCACATACAATTAAGCATAAAGTGGCCAAAAGTGTTAATAAGTGTGACCATATGCTGTTTTAAGTGAAGAAATGTGTATTTTGTGTGACTATTGATCATCCAATGGCCACATGAATTTTATGTTTGTGTGGCCTTTTGTAATATTTAGTCACACAAAGCATCTTTGTTTTGGTTATTTAGTCACATACAATTAAGCATAAAGTGGCCAAAAGTGTTGATAAGTGTGACCATATGCTGTTTTAAGTGAAGAAATGTGTATTTTGTGTGACTATTGATCATCCAATGGTCACATGAATTCTTAGTTTGTGTGGCCTTTTGTAATATTTAGTCACATAAAGCATGTTTGTTTTGGGTATTTAGTCACATACAATTAAGCATAAAGTGACCAAAAGTGTTAATAAGTGTGACCATATGCTATTTTAAGTGAAGAAATGTGTATTTTGTGTGACTATTGATCATCCAATGGTCACATGAATTCTTAGTTTGTGTGGCCTTTTGTAATATTTAGTCACACAAAGCATGTTTGTTTTGGGTATTTAGTCACATACAATTAAGCTTAAAGTGGCCAAAAGTGTTAATAAGTGTGACCATATGCTGTTTTAAGTGAAGAAATGTGTATTTTGTGTGACTATTGATCATCCAATGGTCACATGAATATTTAGCTTGTGTGGCCTTTTGTAATATTTAGTCACACAAAGCATGTTTGTTTTGGGTATTTAGTCACATACAATTAAGCATAAAGTGGCCAAAAGTGTTAATAAGTGTGACCATATGCTGTTTTAAGTGAAGAAATGTGTATTTTGTGTGACTATTGATCATCCAATGGTCACATGAATATTTAGTTTGTGTGGCCTTTTGTAATATTTAGTCACACAAAGCATGTTTGTTTTGGGTATTTAGTCACATACAATTAAGCATAAAGTGGCCAAAAGTGTTAATAAGTGTGATCATATGCTGTTTTAAGTGAAGAAATGGGTATTTTGTGTGACTATTGATCTTCCAATGGTCACATGAATATTTAGTTTGTGTGGCCTTTTGTAATATTCAGTCACACAAAGCATGTTTGTTTTGGGTATTTAGTCACATACACTTAAGCATAAAGTGGCCAAAAGTGTTAATAAGTGTGACCATATGCTGTTTAAAGTGAAGAAATTTGTATTTTGTATGACTATTGATCATCCAATGGCCACTTGAATTTTATTTTTGTGTGGCCTTTTGTAATATTTAGTCACACATCGAATTAAACAAAGAGTGACCAATAATGTTTATAAGCGTGACCATAATACATGACTGCATCTTTTAGTCACAGGGTTATTACTGGTATTTTTAAGTTAGTACTGTTGGAGCAGAGTTGCTACTGCTAGTACTATGCTAGTGCTGCTGGAATGAGTATATTATATATATAAAACAGAATCATAAACAAAAAGAAATTTGAAATTGAATAAAACTCGAATGTATATAACTGAACAGAATATACAATTGTAATGTCGTACATAATCAAATTCTCAAGTACCATAATTTAAAGACTTTTGACTCTTCGCCGGCCTAGCTTGCTTTAGGGCTTCAATAGAGACATTACTTTTGCGCTTCGATGGTGCTGTTGGTCCACAGTTGTTGTCACTTTTCTTTTGCATTGTAGTTGGCGGTGTAACCTGTAGTAACAAAAGACGCTTGTATCAAACATTGAATTATATATAAACAAAAGAATAACAAGAAACATGTTGAAATACATACTGTTGGTACTCCTTTTGTTGGAGACACATTTCCTTGCGATTGGGAATCTGTAGACCCTTGTTGGCTTGCATTTGAGGCTACTGGCAATTGAGATGACAAATTTAACTGCACCCCTTGTTGACTCAACTGTGCCATCAGTTGAGTAAGTATTCTCTTTGTTTCTGTAATCTCATTGGACAATTTCTTGATCTGGTCATCAGATTCTTTCTGCAAAAAAAATATAGGAAATGTTGGGATTAAAAGTCTTCTGGATGCTGTTAGAGTAACTGATGCTCTTATTTGTGTCAATGCTGCTCAGATGGAGTTAGTGATGCTCATGAACTTCAATTACAAATATGGCTAGTGTTTACCACTGCTAGTACACAATTTACTACTGCTAGTACACATTTAATCCTGCTGGTATATAAGCATAATAATAGAATTTGCAGTCAAACTTACAAGTGTATCTCCTACTGATGTGATCTCATCATCTGGAAATTCGCCATCGTTGTTTACCCTTCCTTTCAACCACATTATACCACGCGGGGGTTCTTCATCTGCTTCAATCTCTTTATTTTCGATCTAATAAACATCAAATGCATACACATGTAAAGTTAAAACACGATAAACGAAAATATGAAGGTGCATACACATGTGATCTTACCATTTTCTCTTTCAAATAAACATATCCACCTCGTCCCATTTTATGCTGATAAATATTTTTGGAACGCGACATTTTAGCTTTTTCAGCTATCTTCTAAAAACACAAAATCATAAGGCGTTTACATGTGATAATGCTGCAAACTGAAAATTATGAAATGACATATAGACTTAAATAAAGATGACTAATTAAAACCTTGTATTCATCGGTGGTCGTGTTGTTTACAAACTCGACCCAGTCTTCTGATTTTACAAATCGACTATACTTGGCCGGGACTTCATTCAGTTTGGAAGGTGTATTTAGGTGGGGCAAAATGTATTCTTCTCTGAGCTTCGTTCTGAAAGTCCTTAGCAGTTTACCAAGACGAGTCATTACCAATTTTCTGAATGTCACGTCAACATCAAAATATCGCTGCAAAGATTAACACAATGTTGTTAATTAGTTGCACATAATGTAACTGCATAGATAAAATTATGTAGTACTGGGTTAAAAAATACAGTAGTATATATGTACAGTGATGTCAGTCCATAGTTTATCTCTTTCTTCTTTATTCACATTCCTCCAGGAAAGATTCTTCAAACCTATGTGCTCACGAACCAGATCTCCTAAAAAACTCGTAAACAGTGCTCTGTGTAACCCTGATACCCTATTCAATGCATCGAAGGTTACCTTGAGCTTTATTCCACCAGGGTTGCCATATTTCATGCAAAACTTAAATAGCCTGGTTATGCCTCTCTTAGCTAGTATCCGATCTGATTGGTTGGTTCCAGGCGCATCTAGATCTTCCTCATCAGAATACTTTTCGGATTCATAGTCTATGTTGTTATCATCATGTTCATTATCAGCAGGAAGCAAAAGATGATTATCAACAATGGGTTGAATTCCCATGACTCTTGAGTAACAATGGGTACAAGAAAATGATTATGGCTTTGAGAGTAATGGTGATATAAGAATTGATTATTGTGTTTTCTTTGCAGTTTTTTTTTTTTTTTTAGGAGAGAAAAGAGGGTATAAGAAGATGAATCGTACCTTATTCTTGGTACCCGCTTCTAATTAATTAGGCGATTTCAAAATTTTGGATCAAAATTTTGGCTCCAAATTCTAATTTCAAAATAACAATTGAATTATTTTAAAATTTTGCCTTAAATTTGAACCTAGTAAAGCATAAACTTGAAAAAAATCAAAATTTTGGCTCCAATTGTTATATATCATTTTCTTAATCGCAAATCATGAACCAAGATCTAGAACAAAGATCATGAACACAAATTGCATATCAAATCAAGAACTCAAATTTACACAATTACACCAAAATCATGAACACAACCTGACACCATTTAACACAAACTGCTACCATTAAATCATAAACCAACATGAAAAATGAAGAACACAAACTGCTACCATTATCAAAATTTTGGCTCCAAATGTTATATATCATTATCTTAATCGCAAATCATGAACCAAGATCTAGAACAAAGATCATGAACACAAACTGCATATCAAATCAAGAACTCAAATTTACACAATTACACCAAAATCATGAACACAACTTGACACCATTTAACACAAACTGCTACCATTAAATCACATAAACCAACATGAAAAATGAAGAACACAAAGTGCTACCATTAAATAAATATGTGCAATCATCAAATCAACAACAGAAACTGCTACCATAAAATCTAACTGTGCAATCATCACATCAAGAACACAAATTGCTACCATTTAACAAACCAAAATACTATCTGTAGGATCGAGTACTTCGAGCTTGATTGAGCTTGGTTAAACAAGAACCTCTGTATGGAATACAAGTGTTTATGCGGAAACTAAACAACAAGTATAATAAAGAAGAAAAGACAAAGAAGACTATGATCCTCTATGGATCAGACTATGAACTAAGAATGATTTTATTGAATATTGAAATCGACAAAGGTTAAAGGTACATTAAACTCATGGACGGGATGTTTCTTTTATAATGATAAGAAACCCTAACCCTAACCCGTCTTACAAGAAAACGTGTGAAGAGATAAAGATCAATCTCTTCTAAAAATAAATCTAACAACCATACTAAACATACGGATAAGAAACAATAACTATCCGCAGCAATGAATACTATCGGCAGAAACAAAACAATACTATCGGCAGGAACCAACCGTAGCAGCAATGCAACACTATCGGCAGGAACCAGCTTCACTATCGGCAGCAATGAGAAATTCTTTGTTTCTCATAGATCCCAACAATCCTCCCAGCACTCAACAATCCTCCCATCACTAAGAAACCCTTATTTCCCAGAGATCCTAACAATCCTCCCCTAATCTTGATGTTGACTAGGTTAACCTGCAAGATTCCAATGTGATAGAGCTTTAACTTCTCAGGCTTGAGGACTGCGACTTAGCAACAGCAATAAGTAGGAACCAGCAGCAACATCCATAACTTGCAAGATTTCAACCTCTATAGCATGCAGCAGCAACTTCAATAGTTCAGCAGCAATAGGAAATCTTCTTCAAAACATGTAAACTGGTCACCATGACATTCCCTTGAGCTTGACTGCTACTATGACAATATGTACATCAAATCACTTTAAGTTTCATACTATTCTCATCACATCCAGGTGTGTTAACTCCTGTGAGAGGTGAATAATTGAAAATTAATGGATTTGATGCCTCTTTACCAATAGCCATCACTACTGGAGTAGCCAATGTTTAGGTGTGTGAGACCATGGTACATTGATAACCATCTGATTTATTAGCAAATCAGCAACTATAAATGGATTTGACTTGTCTTTACCTATAGCCGTTTGCTCAGGACTAGTCAATTCTTAGGTTACAGCAAACCTTGGTGAATTGAATACCAAATATGGATACCAAGTGTCTTTACCACAAACCATACTTTTGTGGACTAGCCAATCCTTTGGATCCCATAAAGGGTTACATCCATGGTGAATTAATAACCATTTTCAACTCTCAGAAATGAATCATGGGTGAGTTGAAGTACCCTATAGCTTTGAGCAAGCTATTACAGCTATCAACGGATTTGATCATCACACCAGAGCCGTACCCTCATGGTGAGCCAACTCTTTCTTGTCTGCAAGACATGGTGAGTTGAGTACCATTTATTGTGAAGGTGTAAACACCAACACTGTACCTGCAAGGTATTATTCAAAACCAACTTAATAGCACACAAAATATACACAATAATTTTTTTTTTTTTCATTTATTTATTTATTTTTTAACTAAGAAAAAGAAATCAGAAACACACCAATAGAAAAGAAAGAAAATAAGAAAAGAAACCAAAAGAAAGAAAGATAGAAATACAACAACAACAAGAATCATCATCCCCTTAAGCTTCATCCTCCCCTTAAGCTGCAATCCTCCCCTCAAACTCAGTATCTAGGGATTGACCATCCCAATATGGACCACCAAATGTTTAAACCTTGGTCCATCAAAAGCCTTGGTCAGCAGATCAGCCACATTATCATCTGTGTGAATCTTAACCACCTGAATAAGATGCTTCTCATAAGCATCTCTTATGAAATGGTGTCGAATCTCAATATGCTTTGTCCTTTGATGATAAACAGGATTCTTAACAATACACATAGTACTTTGATTATCAATAAAGATCTTAGTTTTCATGAAGTTGAACCCATAATCCAACAGCTGATTTTGCATCCAAAGAACCTGTCCACAGCAACTAGCAGCAGCAACATACTCTGCCTCAGTAGAAGATGTAGCCACTATAGTTTGCTTCTTGCACTGCCAAGAAACCAACCTCCTACCCAGAAACTGACAACCTCTAGTAGTTGACTTCCTATCAAAGTTAGCCCCAACATAATCACTGTCACTATAGGCTTCCAACACAAAAGGAGAATCTTTGGGATACCAAAGTCCCATCTTTGGCTGTCCTTTCAAATACTTGAAGATTCTCTTAACTGCATTTAGATTAGAAGTCAATGGTGTAACCTGATGTCTAGCACATGCACCAACAGCAAACATGATATCAGGTCTTGAAGCTGTCAAATACATGAGTGATCCAATCATGGACCTATATAGATGAACATTAACAGCAGCATCAGGTTCATTATTAGATTTAGGCTTTGGAGGTTCAAAAGGAGTTGTTGCAATCTTCACAGTTTCCATATCAAACTTCTTAAGTATGTCATAAACATACTTCTCCTGGCAGATAAAGATCCCATCTGGTTTCTGCTTAACCTGAAGACCCAAGAAGAAATTCATTTCACCCATAGCACTCATCTCAAATTCACTCTTCATCAATTCTTCAAACTCCCTGCACCAGGCTTCATTAGTGGAACCAAAGATGATATCATCTACATAAACTTGTACCAGAATGATATCTTTGAAGTTCTTTCTGATAAAAAGAGTTTTATCAATAGCTCCTCTTCTGTAACCATGTTTCAGCAAAAAGGCTGATAACCTTGCATACCAAGCCCTTGGTGCTTGATGAAGACCATAAAGTGCTTTAACCACTTTGTAAACCAAATTAGGATTCTGAGGATCCACAAATCCCTGTGGTTGAGTAACATAAACCTCTTCCTCAATCCTTCCATACAAAAATGCACTCTTCACATCCATCTGATATACTATAAACCCCATAAAGGAAGCAAAAGCCAAGAACAATCGGATAGCTTCAACTCTTGCCACTGGTGCAAACACCTCATCATAATCACTCCCCTCTTCTTGTCTATGACCTTGAGCTACCAACCTAGCTTTATTGCGAACCACAATTCCCCTAGCATCCCTTTTATTCTTTAGAATCCATTTAGTGCCAATAGCATGCTTTCCTGCAGGCAAAGGTACCAACATCCGTACTTTCTGATTCTGGAACTGCTGCATTTCCTCTTGCATAGCCTCAACCCAATCATCATTAGCGAGAGCTTGAGCTATACTACTTGGTTCAACTTGAGATAAGAAACAAGCATAGAGACAATGTAAGTAATCAGTATGATTGCTCCTTAACTGATCTTGTATATAACTGAGAAAAGCAGATTCTCCAAACTTGGGTTGATGTAGTTTACTTCTTGTCTGAACAGGGGAATTAAGATCTCCAAGAATCAAAGACTGAGGATGAACTGTATTGATCCTCTTGGTAACAATGGGATTGACCTCAATGGAGGATGCCTGATTAGTAATTGAGGGGTTGAAGTCATCATCATATGAGGAAGAAGTGAAAATGCCTGTTCTAGATTGATGATGAGGATCTTCCAGCTTATCTCTTGAAGAGACTGAATTTCCAAGATCAGAAGGGATTGGAAATCTTTCAGGGGAGTTATCAATACCCAAAGTGTCAACAGATGGAGAAGACACAGGAACATCAGCAGGAATAGAGACATCAGCAGAAATATTAGAAGGATCGGCAGGAACCGATCCACTATCAGCAGAAATGGTATCAGCAGGAACATGAATACCACCAGTCGAATTCAGTTGCCTTCTAACTTCAGCTTCAGCCTTTCTCAGAATCTCCTCTGTCTCTTTAGAAAACCTAGAATCAAACATCTCAGCAGCTCTCTTGGCATTATACTCTTGTCTTTGAAGCCTAGCAAGATCTTCTGCAAAACAAGAATCACCTCCAGCCATATCAAAAGAATCTTTGAGCTTTGAACCTGAAATGTTGTTAGAGGGAAAAGAAGGAACAACAATAGGTCGTTCATCACTCTCTGCATCAGAATCATCATCTGAGGTACCTGCATTGTTAGATTGAAAAACATGTGTACCAACAGATAGATTTTCTTTGAATCTATTATAACCTAAAGAGTCAGTCAGATAGTCCAGATCAAAGTACCATTCTGGACCTGCACCCTGCAAATTAGGTTTATCCTCAAGATATCTTAAGTTGAGAGTCTCTTCTATTTTCTTAGAGGACAGATTATAAACCCTATATGCTTTACTATGAGCAGAATACCCAATAATAAACCCTTCATCAGCCTTCCCATCAAACTTGCCTAGGTAATCACTAGTGTTCAAAATAGTGACATTACATCCAAAAGGCTTAAGGTAACTAATGTTTGGAACCTTCCCAGACAAAAGTTCATAAGGTGTTTTATTATGAGGACTAGTAATAGATACCCTATTCAACACATAACAAGCAGTGCATACTGCTTCAGTCCAAAACATAGTGGGCATCTTAGATTCAATTAACATAGTCCTAGCTGCTTCTATCAGGGTTCTATTTTTCCTTTCTGCAACCCCATTTTGTTGTGGAGTTCTAGCATTACTATAGTCCCTTTTTATCCCCTTACTCCCACAGAGTTCAATAAGATTAGAATTCTTAAACTCTGTGCCATTATCACACCTTATAGACTTAACCTTTTTACTTAGCTGATTTTCTATTAAGGCAATAAAATCCCTAATAACTGGATAAGTTTCATCTTTAGTACCCAAAAAGAAAGTCCAAGAAAATCTGCTAAAATCATCTGTAATTACCAGGCAGAAATACTTATGGTCAATACTTCTGATAGAAGTAGGACCAAAAAGATCCATATGGAGAAGCTGCAAAGGCTCAGAAATGTTGCTCACAGCTGTAATTGCCTTGTATGAAGCTTTGTGTTGCTTTCCTTTGTTGCATGCAACACAATGGTGTTCACTGGAGAAGGTCTTGAGAGGGAGCCCATGGACCAAACCATTCTTAGCCAGCTTTTTTATGGTCTTGAAATTCACATGTGCCATTCTTCTGTGCCATTTGTTAGATTCATCCACAGAAGCTTTTGCAACCAGACAAGCAAGTGAACCCTCAGGCTGAACATCACTAAGATTGAAGCTATAAAGGTTGAAAGTCCTTGGAACTTTAAGTTCAACCTGACTTTCATCAGGTAACTTGAAGTCTTTGGACAACACAAAGCAATCATTCTCAGTGAAGAGAACACTATTCTTCTTGTCACAAATTTGAGAGACAGAGAACAGATTGAAGTTTTGGAGTTACTTCACATAAAGCACATCTTCAAAGTCCAACTTGGCTGTTTTGATAGTTCCCTTCCCAGTAATTATGCCATCTCCTCCTCCAAATGTCACAGTACCTCCATTCAAAGGCACAAAATCATGCAGCCTTTCTAAATTTCCTGTCATACTCCTGGAACATCCACTGTCAACAATGCCAACATCTTTACTTCTAAAAGGAAAATCCTGAGAGAAAGAATACATTTACAACATTAGATACAAGAGAGACCCAAGCCATTGCTGACTTGAGCCTGCCTAGTGGATCAATAAGAATTAAACCCTGGAGATTGATGAGATCCACCATTGATCTTGGACCCCATTTTCATATGTTGGTTATTGATTCTCCAAGAACAACCTGCTGAGGACTTAACAGCAGTTTTCCATCTTGCCCCTCCCTTATGCATGGTGTCTAAACAAACATGTCTCATATCATTTTGAAATTAAGTGCTAGTAGGTCTGCTGAAAGGTCTAGCCATATTGCTTCTCCAACCAGCAGGATTGATCCTACCGGCAGGAACTGAATAAACAGCAGCAACAGGCTTATCGGCAGGAATGAACTTTTCAGCAGCAACAGGCTTACCAGCAGAAACTGGCTTGCCAGTGGCAACTAAAGTTCTCCTTGCTGCTTGAGGAATATAAGGGGGAATATCATTGACATTTTTCCATACAGACCTATTTTTACAAGCATATAAACCCATCTGTTTTTCATAATATTCACAATCTTTAATAAGATGATCATAACTACGACACACAAAGCAAGATTTCTTTCTAGGGGACTTTTTCTTAACAATAACTTTCTCATTGCAAACAGAATTATTCAAACCAACACATGAAACAAAATTATCCTTAACAGAATTAAAACCACAACCATAATTGTTAGAAACAGAACCACAACTAGAATTGTTTGAAACAGAACCACAACTAGAAACATTATTGTTTTTAACACTATCAAAAGAAATATCTTCAAATGCAGCTGTCTTTGAGTGAGATTCATCAGTAGCTACTTCTGAGGAGAGATCTTCTGACTTTATTGAAGCTGACTTGTCACTTGATCCACATGTGGCATAGTCATTAGTCTTGATTTCTGAAGATTTGTCACTGTAAGAACAAGAGACAAATTCATTAGAGTCACAATCAAGATTAGGCAAGTCCTTTGCCTGTTTGCCATAGATCATTTGTGAATCATCAAAGTCATCAAAAGGATTAGCAGGTTTAAATGTTCCAGTTATGGGTGGAGGAACATCATTCATTCCTCCCTCCTTCACATACTTTACAGGTTTTCTATAATCTACAGGTTCCGGGTTAAAAACACTATACTCATTAGGGTCATAATATTGATTTGGCCCTATCAGGTCACCGAACCCTAAACCTCTTTTAGTTTTAGTAGACATAGAACTATCAATAAGCATGTGAAGGTTTTTGGATGAGTCTTTCCACTTATCAAATCTAGCCAAGGAATTATCTAGCTTAGACTGCAGCTCCTGATTTTCTAACACAACCTTAGCTTTTTCTCTTTCAGAATGTTTAAACTCATTAGTGGCATTTTTTAAATCTCTTTCCAAAACCTTTATTTTTACTTCATAAGCAGACTGTTGTTGTTGATACCAGACCTTTTGTTGTTCTAATGTTTTAACAGCCTTTTTATGAGCCTTAAGTTGAATAAAGTTATCCTTATTTTCACTTTCTATATCATCAAATTCCTGTTTCAATTTAGCATATATAGGTTCACAACCAAATGGGCAGTTTTGTACCTGAGATGGATGACCCATCATTCCAAACTGACCAGCCACATGTTTCTTCTCACCATATCCAGCTATCATCCCATAGACCTTCTCTGCTCCACTTGCAACAGCTTTCTCATGATGTTCCCAGTCCACCATTGAATCCACAGATACCAAAGCCTTGGGGTCCTCTGATTCCAACTCTTGAATTTTGAAAGCAGAATACCGAGCTTTATCATCCACCTTCTTATCTGTGCATTCCCTGGCAAAATGTCCTGTTTGAGAACATTTATAGCACCTCACCTTCCTTCTGTCAAACCTGGCAGGTTCCTGTCCATCAAAGTTGACCCTTCTTCCTGCCTTCTTTTCAAACCTATCCAATTTCAACGATATCATAGCCACCTACCATCTTAAGTCCATCTCTTCCAGATCCAATTCATCAACCTGATTGAAATCTTCAATAACAATCTTCTGCTATGGTGTACTCTCAGCAACAAATGAATGAAGCACCTCCACTACAAGATTATCAGATCTGGTCTGAGCTTTTGGTGTGGCAGGTGAGTAGGAGATTGATGATGTTGATGGTGTCGGACTGTTTCCATATGATGGTTTGTTAGCACCAGAGTTACTAACAAAAGCAGTATGGGTTGGAGTATGAGGTGTATAGGTGGAATACCCTTTGATATCAATCTCAAGGGTTTTCAGCTTGTTGTACAGATCATCAAAACTCATATAATCCAGACCTCCTTTGGCCTTGAGTGTTATGGAAACCTGAGACCAGGATGGTGGCAAAGCCCTCAGAAACTTGGTGTTGCAGTCTTCATCGTCCGGCCTAACTGTCAACTGATTGAGTTGGCTCAGGATCTTGTGGAATCTGTTATACCCTTTGTGAATTCCCTCAGCCTCAGAGATCTTGAATTCCTGAAACTCTTGCTTGAGCATAGACTTTCTCATTTTTCTGGATTCATCATTCCCTCCAAATCTGGCTTTTACAGCATGCCAGATCTTTCTAGCATCATCCAAGTGATGAAAATCACTCATATGATCTTCTGGAATAGCTTGAAGTAGAAGGGTTCTTGCCTTGGTTTCCCTTTGAACAGCAAGGTGTTCTTCTGCAGTAACAGGTGGCTCTATATAGATATTGCCATCATTATCCCTTCCAGTATTCTTCTTACTATTTCCCTTAAGAATCACATTCCACAGACTTCATACTCATCTTTCTTCAGATATGGGAATTTAGCATTGTTGGTGGACATAGTGGTGACGATTTGTGTTTGGACTTGTGATGTTTCAGGTTTGGGTTGGTGATCTTCCTGGTTAATGACATTGTTTTGTGGGATTTCGTCTTCCATTGAAAGAGGGTTAAGAGATATGAAATCGAACTTTTTCTTCTTTATCAGAGATCCTTACCAGGCTCTGATACCACTTGTAGGATCGAGTACTTCGAGCTAGATTGAGCTTGGTTAAACGAGAACCTCTGTATGGTATACAAGTGTTTATGCGGAAACTAAACAGCAAGTATAATAAAGAAGAAAAGACAAAGAAGACTATGATCCTCTATGGATCAGACTATGAACTAAGAATGATTTTATTGAATATTGAAATCGACAAAGGTTAAAGGTACATTAAACTCATGGACGGGATGTTTCTTTTATAATGATAAGAAACCCTAACCCTAACCCGTCTTACAAGAAAACGTGTGAAGAGATAAAGATCAATCTCTTCTAAAAATAAATCTAACAACCATACTAAACATACGGATAAGAAACAATAACTATCCGCAGCAATGAATACTATCGGCAGAAACAAAACAATACTATCGGCAGGAACCAACCGCAGCAACAATGCAACACTATCGGCAGGAACCAGCTTCACTATCGGAAGAAATGAGAAATTATTTATTTCTCATAGATCCCAACAATCCTCCCAGCACTCAACAATCCTCCCATCACTAAGAAACCCTTATTTCCCAGAGATCCTAACATTTAACAAACCAAAATACTATCATTACAGTTATAAAATAGATACAGAGTTAAACTACACTAGTTACCAGTTACTGCACCATTAATAATTACATTTATCCAAATTAAATATCAGAACTGCTACTACGTACCATATTAAAGTAATTATCCTCTAGTTCATAATAGTCGAGATGATCACCACCTTTACATAATTCTCAACACATTTAATGTACGAGAAGTCTTCTTCACGGCCATCGGTTGATACAACATCTTCTTACTCGTAACTGCTACTACGTACCATATTAAACTAATTATCCTCTAGTTATAGTCGAGATGATCACCACCTTTACATAATTCTCAGCACAACATTTAATGTACGAGAAGTCTTCTTCACGGCCCAACATTTAATGTACGAGAAGTCTTCTTCACGGCCATCGGTTGATACAACGTACATCTTCTTACTCATAACTGCTACTACGTACCATATTAAACTAATTATCCTCTAGCTAGTTCATAATAGTCGAGATGATCACCACCTTTACATAATTCTCAACACATTTAATGTACGAGAAGTCTTCTTCACGGCCATCGGTTGGTACATCTTCTTAATTATACGGCAGTCCCAAGACAATATCCTGAGTAAATTTATTTTTATACCTACAAGTTGAACGAGTATATATAATGGATTAAGTCTTGAGAATGTGATAAAGGTAGCGAAACAACACTTATTAAATGGACCATTATTACCCCTTTTGTGTCAGCATCACCAGATTCTTCATCGCTAGAGAAATAGAAAGGGCTCTGTCTCTTCCAATCTGTGTTTTCCCATACCTCCTAATAGTTCAACATACCATATGTGTTTCAAAAAATTTAATTAATGGTATAATTAAGGTATACAACTTTAGCCACAAACACATAACAACTTTAGTATACCTTGTTGGAAATGATTTTGAATTTGGACCTAGTGCCGGAGGTCTCTTTGGAAGCAGCCTCTCTACTCCCGGGTTTACCTTAGGGTAGGGGTAGGGTCTGTCTACAGCCTACCTCCCCCATACCCTGCCCCGGCGGGATTGGGTTTGTTGTTGTTGTTGTTGTTTGGATTTTTGCCTTTGAACCTGTTAAAGCATAAACTTGAATAAATTAAAATTTCACACAGCTTTACATTCAATAATAAATTCACACCTTTTGTGTCAGCATCACCAGATTCTTCATCGCTAGAGAAATAGAAAGGGCTCTTTCTCTTCCAATCTGTGTTTTCCCATACCTCCTAATAGTTCAACATACCATTTGTTTCAAAAAATTTAATTAATGGTATAATTAAGGTATACAACTTTAGCCACAAACACATAACAACTTTAGTATATACCTTGTTGGAAATGATTTTGAATTTGGACCTAGGGATTTTTGTCTTTGAACCTGTTAAAGCATAAACTTGAATAAATTAAAACTTCACACAGCTTTACATTCAACAATAAATTCACACAGCTTTACATTAGAATCGGTAACAACAACCCCAAACATCACCATTTATAGATCAAAAGCCTGTTACTAATTATTGTACAATGAATCATCAACTGATATGTGAAAACATTAAAAAACATACCTTTGTTGTCATTTGGATTCATTGTTTGCGTGTTTTTGTTTGCCACGTCTGTTTTTCAAACTATTACCATTAGCTAAATTAAAAGACAAAGATGAAATGAAAGGTGGCCCAGGATCCTACTGTTACCCGTGGGAATCCGCCGTGGGAATAAGAAGAATCAAGAATGTGTGTTTTGATTAGGGTTTATTGATTTTTGTGTCGGTTTACAATTGATCGGTAAAGGGATTAATTGGCCCTTTACTATTGATCAAGTAGTGGTGGTTTGGTTTAATTGCCCCAGGATCCTACTGTTACCCGTGGGAATCCGCCGTGGGAGTAAGAAGAATGTGTGTTTTGATTAGGGTTTACTCACTTTTTTGTCTGTTTACAATTGATCGATAAAGGGATTAATTGCCCCTTTACTATTGATCAAGTGGTGGTTTGGTTTAATTAAGAGTGGCAAGATCGGATGTGTAGAAAAAAAAATAATAAAAAATAATAAATAAATTAAAAAAAAAAAAAAAATCTAATGGTGTTGACGTGGCGGTGAAAACCAACTATAGCCGACGGTTCGGGTTCGTGGCGGGTTTTAGTGTACCCGTACCCGAACCCGTTTATAATATACCCGTACCCGCCCCATATCCCACCGAATACCCGATTAATATTATCCATCGGTTTTTCGGGTTTCCCCGCGGGTATCGAGGTTATCCGTAATTAAAAGTTAAAGAAAATGAATATCGTATCAAATGATTTAACGCAACATATCGCAACGCAACGTACTCGGCACGATATTCACCAAAAAAATCAAATGCGCAAGAGGTTTCAAAAGTTAATCATCCTCATTTCAAAAAATAATCTCGTTTTAGCCTTTTAAAAGGGTTTGGTATCCTCATTCGTGTGACGGTAGAGAACACGGACTCATGAGCACTCACTCCAAAAAAACGAATAACCGAATTAATAGTCGAGAAAAGTATTGACAATAACTCGAGTCGAGACGAGATGACGAAAACAAGTCTAAGAGATAACTAACAACAAACATATCAAAAAAGATGAGTCGATTGGTAATCGTCTGTATTTTCCCATAATCCCGTTTATTAGTACAAGGTATACTCATTTTATGATTTAAAACAAGTTTGGACTTACGACAAAATTAATCTTTGGAAATAACAAAATTTCGCCAAGACCCTTTCATTTATCGAACGTTTCCAATTCAAAAGACTTTATTGAAAATCAATTTCCCGAGTAATTTATAATATAACGAGTATTTATATAAACCCTAAACCCTAAACCATAAACGCTAAACCAATCCGTAACTCAAACAATAACCAAACGAATAGTCCAATAAATCCAAATATGTTAGTGTACGGGTAGCATGTCTCGAATAGTCCAATATCCCTCGTGTGTTTCGTTTTTATCCCAAATGTCACACGAAAGGTTTTCAAAATCGAGATCCTACTTAAGATCCTATGGTAAAGTGCTGTAAAACCAGGGGGAGCAACAAGATGGGTTTCAGGACCCTTATAATCTAGAAAAGAGGGTTAGCGATCTTGAAATTGTGTTTAAACGACTCAAGGAAAGCCAGAAATTGATGGGAAGCAGGGAAGAGAGCTCTGGTTCTAACAAGTTGGGGTGAAATGGAGTGAAGCAGTTTAGGATGATGGTTTTTTTTTTTTTTTTTTTTTTTTTTTTTTTTTTTTTTTTTTTAGTATGTTTAGTATTTAGGTTGGATAATTAGATGTACATACTTGTAGCCTTAAAAAATATTAATGAAGTATTTGATGTTTAATTAATTGTCTGAGAATGGAGTGGATGCACAAAGTTATTACTGCTAGGAAAACTTTTGTACTGCTAGAGTAAAACGTTGTACTGCTGGGTACTGGGTAGCCGTTTCTGGGTTTTAACCGTGGTTTATTTCTAACCATTGGGGTAACTATTGTCAATTACTTACTTCGCTTTATTTACACTATGTTCTCAAGTTTTTTTTTAGATGAAAGGGAATGAAATGGAGTGAAACTAAAATTATGTGTGTTCGTTTTCTTTGTCCCAACTTTCATAGTGAAGTAAAGTGAATAAAGACAAAAATCAAATGAGTTAATGTCGAAAAGAACCTTTGTCTTTAGTGTGTATTTATTATGGAGAAATGGGACCACCTACTTTCATTACTTTACTTTAACTCTTAAAAAAAACTCTAGAACAGAGTAGGGTTTCATAAATTGGATAACTCTCTTTCTTTATACAATTTATACCATTTCTTCAAACTTGAGAAACAATTAATTGAAGTAGGTCCAATTATAACCCAGCACTCTAATCAAGCATTTACTCAATTTTCATGGCAAATTTAGAGTTTTGTGATACGCATAACCAGGTTGCATTTTTGGAGAAACCAGAAGGGAGTCAACGCTTCCACCAGATAATAGATTTTCTAAACAATACCCACATCAGGTATGCTCTTACAGTCGATCCTACTATCTATGTCTCTCAAATCAAACAGTTTTGGCGGTCTGTTACTACCAATACATTTGACAATGGAGACAAAGAGTTAATTGCAACAGTTGATGGCAGAATAATAACTATTACTGAGGCATCTGTTAGGAGGCATCTCCATTTAGCAGATGAAAATGGTATTAGTTCTTTGCCTAATACTGAAATTTTTCATCACCTTTCCAGAATGGGGTATGACACATCTTCTCAAATTCTGACTTTTCAAAAAGGATGTTTTGACCCACAATGGAGATTCTTCATACATACCATCCTTCATTGTTTAAGTCCAAAGAAAACTGCATGGGAGCAATTCAGCAGCAATATTGCAACTGCTCTCATTTGTTTAGCAACAAACAGGACTTTTAACTTTTCAAAATTAATTTTTGATGGTATGGTGAAAAATGTGGATAACAAATACAAGTTTTTAATGTATCCAAGGTTTATACAAATGGTTTTGAATATACGGAAAAGTTTGCTTCTATCTCATAAAATTGTTTATCCAACTCCTTGCCTTACTCAAAAACTGTTCAGTAACATGAGCATGGCTTCTAGGGGGTTTAATGGGATAGTAGTTCCACTTTTTGAAACAATGTTGGTTCAAAATCAAAACATTCAGGGTGAAGGATCAACAAGCCCAATTGAGTCCCATCACACACCTACAGGTTCATCTGGTTCTCAATCAGCCTCACAACCAAATATGGGGGAAATGCCCCATGATTCACCTCGATCGGGAGGTAACACACCTGGAAGTGATGAGGGCAGAGTGTCACTAATGGAATTGATGGATATTTGTACCAAATTGACTCAAAGGGTGACTGGGTTGGAGAAAGAACTCAAGGAGACAAAGCAAGAACTCAAGGAGACAGAGCAAGAACTCAAGGAGACAAAGCAAGCACTCAAGGAGATAAAGCAGTTGTATAGTACTGCTTACAAGAAGGTCATTGAAAAAGTGAAGAAATTGCAGTCTAAAGTCGAGTCACTTGAAGCAAAGAGAAAGGCAAATATTGTGGAGACTACAAGCTCAGATGATGATGACATGGATGTTTCTTCCAAACAGGGGATGAAGACAGCTGATATTGATCAAGACCCCAATATTTCTTTGGTTGAACAGAATGTTGAGTTTCAAGGGAGGCAAGATATGGGTGAAGAAGATTTGGATGCTAAAAATATTGGTACTTCTCATCAACAAGATATGGATGTGTATGATAGAAGGCAAAGGGCAGATAAAGCAAAGGACATTATGATTGAAGAAGAGCCACCAAAGAAGGACAAGAAGCGTGTTCTTGCTCAGATTAGTTTTGATGCAGAGGTAGCTAATAAAGCACAGGAAGATGAAACATCAGAAATTGTTGATATTGCATATTTCCTTGATCAAACAAGACATGCAAATCAAGCAACTGAAGCAATGTTTGATCACGCTCAAGAAGTTCAGTATATGATTGATGCTGATGAAGTTTTAAAGGAAAAGTTAGGTAAAGTCAGAGGAGATGAAGTGTTGTCCATTGATGAGAAGTCAAGACAACTTGTTGAACTAATAAATTCCAGAAGAAAGTCTGCTGCAGAACAAAAAGCCAAAGAAAAGAGGAGTAAACCACCTAGTAAAGCTCAGCAAAGACACACCATGTGTGTTTACATGATGAACATGGCTGGATACAAAAGGAAGCAGTTCCAAGGTAGAAGTTTTGAGGAGATCAAGAGTGAGTTTGAAAGGGTTTACACAAGAGTGAACACATTTACTCCCATGGGAACAGAAAAACCATGTAGAACTACAAGAAGATATGGTATAATATTGGAGTCTGAATCTTCAAAGAAACAGAAGATTGGTGAAGAAGTACCTACAGCAGATGAAGAAGAAACAACAGAGGAATTAATTGACGAAAGACTCAAGCAGCATATGATTGTTATAATCCCAGAAGCATTGGATGTTCATCATCCTATTCAAGCTAAACGTCCAATTATTGATTTGGAGATACACAAAGATACATTTGGGAAAGCTTGGAAGATAATCAGGCTAGGAGGACACTCAGAAATTTATAAGTATTTTGAAGATATGCTGAAGATTTTTTATAGAGAAGACTTGGACAATCTATGGAGTCTGGTTAAAGAAATGTGTAGATCTACATATCGTATGCAAGACAAAGAGAAGGAGCTATGGGTGGAATTGAAGAGGTTGTATGAACCTGATCCAAACGATATCTTATGAAATTTTTGAGCTTATGAGTTGAGTACAAAATGGAGACTGTATGATACATGTGGTGTTCACCATGTATCTACAAAGAATGGAGTGGATGTCTACATGCTGATAGAAAAAGATTATCCATTAAGGGCAGCTAGCTTATTTGTTATGTTAGATGCTAAGCTGACAGTTACTGATGAAGACTCAGTAATGGCAAGAGAGTTACTGAGAAAGATCTTCAGACAAGCAAAAAAGAAATAATGTTATTACTGCTTGTGTCTCTATTAGTGTTGCTAGGTTTAACGTTGTACTAACAGGTTTTACTTTGTATAGAAGATATTTGGATTTTGTAACAATTTTCTTTAATAAAATAGATAGTCTATAAGAGGAATACAAAAGAAGGTATAATCGAAAAAGACCCAAGGGCGGAGATGGTTGAGTTGTTGGTGTTGTGAAGGGGAGGTTACAGGTTCGATACCTGTGGCTTCCTTTTTGGTATTTCCCTCCCCAAAATTTTTAAAAAGCCCCCATTTTTTTTTCAGCAAATTTCAAAATTAAAGCCCCCCATATTTTTTTAAAAAACCCACCCATATATATTTTTTTCAGCAAATTTCAAAATTAAAGCCCCCCATATTTTTTTCAGCAAATTTCAAATTTCGCACATTTCTCACCAATCACAGCCACCAGTCACCATCCACCGTTCACCAGTAACCAATCACAGCCACCACTCACCATCCACCACTCGCCGGTCCGGCCATCAACAACGGAGGGAGGTTCATTTAGATCTAAATTAGGTAATTTTTTTAATTAGGAAATCATTTTTTTTATGCAATAATTAGGCACAAATGATTTGATGCTTATATTGGTTTAATTTGTGACTTGTAGGATATATAGTTTTTTAAAGTTGTATTTTGGGTTTAACATGAATGAAAAATAGCATCTTCAACTTGAAAAACCAACTGTTATTACATAACAAAATTCTGCATACATAGATGCATTGTTGATTGCATAGTTGATTACATACAAGGAGAAAACATAGTACTTATTACAGTAGCATCATAACATCAAGACTAGTAAAGCTCAGCTAATTGTCCTTTTCCCTTTACCCTTAGTGAGTTCAATTGGGCCTTTTCCCTTTATCTTCTTTGCTTGGATTTCTTCCCTAGTTGCCTGATTTGGTAGGCATAGAACTTGTTCCCTTTTTCCTGGGATTGACACAGTGTGAAATGGAGGAGGGTTTTTGGACATTGTGGCTTTTTTTGAGACAGCTTCATCTTCAGATGTTGAATGATAGCTAGAAACCAAGCTATCATTAAAAAAGCTATTGTTAAAGGAGCTAAAATCGTCAGAGCTTGAGTCAGCAACCTTTCCCTTAGGTGGTATTCTCTTATGAAAGCTACCTGTAGGAGGGTAGGGGAAATTCCAATCAGGTTTAGGAGACATTAGTCCTGATGAATCAGAGGATATTTCAATAACATTTGGCTTGGAAGTCATTGTGGATGAGGTTTAGTGTTTGACAGGTTTTTGATGGTGTAATGTTGTGTGTAATGTTGTGTTTATGTAATGGCCATTTAAAGTAAAGAGGATCACATAGTTCAATGTATAAGTAAATGCCATTAAAGGCTTGGTTGGTATGTGTAGGTAACTTCCTGCATTTAGGTGTAATAAACAAAGTTTGACTTTCTTAAGTATATGCATTTTTGGAACTAGGCAGTACTAAACACTTGACATTGTAACTTTACAAATCAAAAGGTTGTTAGAAAATAATATTGACATTAACATAGCTGCATTAATATTTAACATCATATCATACATCTATCGCATTACCATTCGATGACACCACAAAACACAACAACATCAGAAAGACTACCAACAAAATCAACCATGACACCACAAAACACAAAAGACATAAACATAGTCAACTAACATATCAACCACATCAGTAGTTCATTGATCCAAGCTTCGTGATAAAGTTGCCCAAATCACCTAGACGCTTATGCTTTTGGGCAATATCAACAGCCAACCTATCAGATGCCATCATGTCCTCCTCTTGCATCCTCCTTAAATCAGCAATGCTTTCAAGAGCAGAATCAAAACCATATAAAAGCTCTAACTCCTTGATAATCTTATCCCTATTGTTTATCAGCATTCTTTTCTCAGAAACCTTGTGCCTCAAATCATGAACTTCCTTGGAAGTAGCTTCAACCTGTCGCTCATAGTAAACTAGCATCATGTCTTTTACAAGCTTTGAGTTTGCAACTATTGCCAATTCAGAACAAATCACTAGTTTAGTTTCCATATATGATTTTGATAACAAAAAATTTTGAGATTTTTTGTCATTTTTAAATTTTATTTTGGTTTGTTAAGAAGAGATGAAAATTATGAGAGGTATGTTGCTTTATATACAACAACAATCAAGAAACACCTAGAGGAAGGAAGATGTATCGAGCCTAGCAATGTGAATAGTGTGTAATGATGAAATAGCCTTCCCCATAATTACTTGCAAGTTGCAAGTTGCAAGGTTGCAACAAAAACCATTAATACTATACTAACAGAGTATTATTTTAATTTTCACTTTGCAACAAAGACCATTAATACTAGATTTTACTAATGTATGGTTGTAATATTTTCAAAATAAACATTTTATCCCACATTAGAGTTAGGCCCAAACGTATCAAACATTTACAATTTTATATTGGTTTAATTTGTGACTGGTACTAGCAGTACTAACTTTATACTAGCAGTACTAAATTTCACTAGCAGCAGTACCTTTTGTACTAGTAGTGGTAAATACTTGGTTTACTTATGCACAAATGATTTGATGCTTATATTGGTTTAATTTGTGACTTGTAGGATACATACGTTACAATTTGACCTCAACAATACCATGGACAAGTCTTGGATGAAAACTAGTAGGACCAAGAAACAATATATTGCTGGAGTACACGCGTTTATTAAGTATGCAGAACACAACTTGCAGAAGATGATGAACATCGACCCACGAGGTAATAAACAACAGCTTAAGATGCCATGTCCGTGTATCTCATGTTTAAACCGCATAGAGCATAAAGTGGAGGATGTGCAGTTCCATTTATTCTGCCACGGGATTAATCAAAGCTACACAAAATGGGATAAACATGGAGAAAATGATGAGCAAGCAACAACTGCCCAAATACCTGTTAATGCTACAACAGAGGAGTTTGTTGACGACACGGATTTCGACATGGATTTTGTTCCAGAAATTCCAACAGATGGCCCAGCAACAGTGAACATGGTTAATGGTGCAAAAGAATGTTTTGATGAGGATAACCTTGCCAAGTTTCAACAACGATTATTAGACGCGGAGAAGCCACTTTACGAAGGATGTCCTGACTTCACAAAGTTGTCCGCAATAGTTAAACTACTCAACTTGAAGGGTAAGTATGGAGCTTCTGATAAGTTCTTTACTGAATTACTAGGATTGTTGAAAAAGATGCTACCTGCTGGTAACGAAATGGTTGAAAAAACTTATGAGGCAAAAAAGCTAGTGAAAATGATGGGATCAGGATACAAAAAGATACATGTATGTAGCAACAACTGCATTCTTTACTGGAAGGTTAACAAGGAGTTGACTGTTTGTCCAACTTGTGGGACATCAAGATGGAAGGTGGATAGTAAGACACATAAAGTGTATGAAAACATTCCGGCAAAGGTAATGTGGTACTTTCCAATTATACCAAGACTGCAACGCCTCTTTAAGTTAGAAAGTATTTCAGAAGATCTAACATGGCACGCAACAAGGAGGATAACAGATGGTGTTTTACGTCACCCCGCAGATTCACAGGCATGGCGTACCATAGATGAAAAATTCCCCGAAATTGCTGAAGATCCGAGAAATCTACGGCTAGGAATATCGGCTGATGGGGTTGACGTCAACTCAGGAAATAGGCATCACAGTGTATGGCCAGTTTTATCTGTCATATACAACCTTCCTCCATGGTTGTGTATGAAAAGAAAGTTTATCATGCTTTCGGTATTGATATTGGGATACCCGGGAAATGATATCGATGTATTTTTAGAACCATTGGTTGATGATCTGCAAACCTTATTCGAGGAAGGGGTTGATACATACGATGCTTCTAAAAAAGAAAACTTTAATTTGCGCGCCGTTGTGTTATGGACGATAAATGATTACCCTGCACTTGGTACATTATGTGGCTGCCCATACAGTGGATTCAAAGGTTGTGTAGTATGTGGGAAAGATACACACTGTGTTAGACTTTCCGCCTCATCCAAGCAAAGTTATGCTGGACACAGACGATATCTACCATACAACCATCCGTTCAGAACATAAAGGAAGGCGTTTAATGGACAAGAAGAACCACGTCATGCTCCAAATCCATTGACCGGGGAACAAATATACAATGAGGTACAACATATTGAAAATAAGTGGGGAACAGGAAAAAACTCGAAAAACCAAGATCAAGATACTAGAGGCAGAGGTGGGAAGATTAAAAAGCAGAAAAGGAAAACAACAGAAGAAGAGGGTAGTTCAAGCCAAGCAAATGAAGCATATTGGAAGAAATTCAACATTTGGTATCGAAAGCTAAGGTATTGGAGGCATCATCCTGTTCCGCATTGTATTGAACTCATGCATGTAGAAAAGAATGTTGGTGAGAGTCTACTCGGAACTTTGCTGAATGTTCCTGGAAAGACAAAAGATGGAATGAATGCTCGACTGGATCTGGAAGAGTTGGGGATAAAAGAAGAGTTGTTTACTAGGCAAGAAGCAGACAAAACAACACTACCTCCAGCAGGTTACACATTAATGAATGCTGAAAAAGACATCTTTTGTGAAACATAAAGCAACATCAGGGTACCACAAGGTTATTGTTCAAATTTCTCTAGTTTGGTCAGCCTAAATGATAGGAAGCTCATTGGCCTTAAATCGCATGACTATCACATGCTAATGCAATAGTTTTTAGCCATTGCTATACGTTCAGTCATGCACCAACCCACACGATATGCTCTTATCAGGTTTTGCTTTTTCTTTAAATCTATATGTAGGAAAGAAATCAGCTTGCAAGAACTAGATAAGATGCAAGAAGAACTTGTTGTTACACTGTGCCTACTCGAGAAGTTCTTTCCTCCGTCATTTTTTGATATTATGATACACTTGACTGTGCACCTAACTAGGGAGGTAAAATTATGTGGTCCTATATGCTTTCGGTGGATGTATCCCTTCGAAAGATGTGTGAAGGTTATTAAAGGACATATGCGAAACAGAAATAGACCAGAGGGATGCATTGCCGAGGAGACTATCGCGGAAGAAACAATAGAGTTTTTTAGCGAATATCATAAAACCATGAAAACTATTGGTATCCCAGCTGATAAACATGTAACCAATGAAGATGAGGACGGAAAGCCATTGTCGGCCGGAAAACCTAGTGAAGTTTCCAGAGAATCCTTTCAGAAAGCACATTTGTATGTAATACAAAATACGGATGAAATTCAACCGTATATCGAGTAAGTATCACTAACACATGTCGATTTCGTTGCTTAAAATGTTCTATCAAATATAATAATCAAAGACATTTATTTGTTTCAGGCGACACAAGGAAGTTTTGAAAAGAAAAAACCCGGGTAAAAAAATTGCATTGCTGGAGAATGAGCACAGTAAATCTTTTGCTAAGTGGTTACTCGAAGAGGTAATTACTTGTATGTTGTTTATAATTGTTTGTTTGTTGCTATCATCATAATTGTCCCTCCTGTATATGACATTATATAAAGGTCGACCAGCACACCATTTCATTATCCCAAACACTCCTATTCTTTAATTGTTTGTTTGTTGTTCCTGCAATTTAAAGGTAATATATACTTGTAATGAAATTCAGGTTGAGAGAGAGTTAGCGATATCCAATGACAGTGTATCAGAAACCGTGAGGTGGATATCATTTGGACCACGCGCCAGCGTAGTGAAATACGAGGCGTATAACATCAATGGGTATACATTTCGTACGAAAAGTAATGATGGCATAGTTTACCAGAACAGTGGGGTTAGTGTTGAGTCAGTAGATGTGCACATATCCAAAAAAGAAGTTGAAACCATAAAAAAAAAACATCTTATTATGGGGTTTTACAAGAGATATGGGTACTAGATTACCGTTTCAGGCACATTCCTCTTTTCAAATGTGATTGGGTTAATCGCAAAACTCATGGGGTCAAACGTGATACTCTTGGTTATACGTTGGTAGACCTGAATACTTTCGGCCACAAGGATGATCCGTTCATATTAGCGTCACAAGCAACACAAGTGTTTTATGTGAAAGACCAGGTACATAAAAATTTGTCCATTGTCTTTAAAACACCTACCAAGAATTACAAAGATACATATGACGAAGTCGATGAGGAGTTTAGTACAGTCATTCACGAGCAAGATGAAAAAATATTGCCACGTGTATATAAAGAAGACTTGGGCAAGGAATCACGAAGTGACTACTATCGAACCGACATTGAAGGTATTGTTATACGAAAATCCAAGTGAAGCATGTCATGCTGCATTAAGACTGCTAGTGTAATAGTTAACCCTGCTGGTTGAAGTTAAGACTGCTGCTCAAGGCTAAGTGCAAGGTTACAGCTGGTATTGTAAAGTTAGTAATGTTAGATGAATATCTGTTTTAGTATTAAATAGTTGTTTCTGTAATTTAGCCTGTTGTAATGGATTTTGACTCAAAAAAGTCAAGCTTTTCAATGGCAATGAAAATTTTTACGGTTTTCACTGTTATATGTCCACTTGCAGTCAAGCTTTATTGTATTTGCAGTTTCCATTTATCATGTATATGCACTTGCAGGCACTTTAGTAACATGTTACATCATTATAAAGTTGAAAATTGACTTTAGAAAGTCAAGTAATCTGGTTCCTAGGGGCAAGTAACATACTTACATACTACTGCATTAAACTAGATAGACTATAAAATCCCAGCATTGTAATGGGGGAAATTAAATGAAGAGTCATGATGATGAACTCAAATAAGTACATTTTATTACTATCATTTATCCCATTAAATTGACTTGTTTTACTATATTATGTATGAGGATTGATACTTAATCGTTTACTTTTGTAATTCTCAGTTGAAAACAAGCATTTGGTGAAACTTGGCGATTTTGGACTAATTATGGAGCAAAACATGCATAAAGTGAAGAGTCTACTGAAATGGACAAGATCAAGTCAAATCTGCTCCAGATGCGCCGCATCTCACTCATGACATGCGCCGCATCGCTATCAAGATCTCACCAGATACGATCCAAGATTCAAGAGGACATGCGCCGCATCCAAAGACGAAGATACGCCGCATCTTCTGGCGGTGTACGAATATTCCTGAATATTATAATCTTGGACCCCACGCGAAGTTAAGTACATGCGCCGCATCCTACCCTCAGACGGTAACTATAAATACCCCAAAGACCAGACGAATTAAGAGCCTTTAGTTCCGAACAGAAGACCGAAGACCATAAACCAAGGACGAATTCAGTCAAGGTAGCAGCACAAGACACACCCAAATCAAAGATACAAGAGCTGTAAGAAGGTGCTGCATATGTTTAATTCATTAAGTAGTTTTGTTTTATTGTGTTAGCAAACTTTAATTCATCAGGATTGATGGCTTGTGTAATGTGACAACGGAAAGATTGCACTCCCTTAAAACTGCTTTCCCATCAATTAAAGTTTATATGTTGATGTCTTTGGTTACTACTTATTAGTGCATTGATAACCTCTGTGTTTATTAGTGGCCTGCGCATTTGACTGCGGAAAATAATGTGGCTCCCACGGTTGTTACTAAATTGATCACTTAGGAATAACTTTTAGACATAAGTAATCATTAAGGGTTTACTCGCCGATAAGAATAGGACCAACGAGAAAGGGTTAACTACATACACTTCATATAAAGCTATCAATAAAACAAGTGACAAACTACTTAATCATAAGGACAGATCTTCTTATTGTCTCGAGTATTTATCTGTGTACGTGTGTGCTACTTGCTGATTCGTGCCTATTGGTTTAGTTTATTATTTAATTGCAACCAAATCGTGCCAGTTTCTCAGGCTGAAACCCCCTTGCGTTAGAATATTAAAATACTGATTAGAATAACTAGATAATACGTTCCACTCTTAGTGATCGACACTCTACTTACCATTATATTCATACTGACCGGGTACACTGC
The DNA here is from genome assembly GCA_021014915.2 of Artemisia tridentata subsp. tridentata. Lineage (NCBI taxonomy): Eukaryota > Viridiplantae > Streptophyta > Magnoliopsida > Asterales > Asteraceae > Artemisia > Artemisia tridentata. Next base: position 4,890,382 of record CP139507.1, on the reverse strand, counting down.
TCGTTAAGTGTGTGTGTTATTGATAAGTCGGCTAAATATAAATTTAAAACTTGAGTAGGCATTAAAACTGCTAAACCGCAACGACACATCACGCGCATCACATGACTAACAGTCTGAACTCAAAATATGACTCTATGATTTAGACACCTAAATAAATACTTCATGTGACCATATGTAACATCTTGAATTTAGTCACACAAATAATCAATGTGACTAATATCAAGGTTAATGATAACTGAGTTCACATTTTGCTATACATATTAGTCACATGAATATTTCACAGTGTGACTATTTTCAATGTATTGGTCACATATAATACCCTTATAATGTGGCCATAAACATAATTTAGATGCACATTTGTGGTATGGTGTGACTATTGTATAGCCTATAGTCATATGATTGTGCTACAATTAAGTATGACCATACACATTAGGAATAGGCAGGCAAACACACACTTAACTTTAGACACACATATTAACTTACGTGACCATTTGTATCGAATTATGGTCACACTTAATCATGTATACCTATGGTTTAGTGTGACCATATATGACATTTGGTCACACTGTTCAAGTGTGTGACATATATTTGTCACTTTTAAATGCATATCGTGACTATGCTTCAAACTTACTTTTCAGTTGTCACACATTTCAAATTCATATGTGGCTAAATTTTCAACAAAAACTAGCAGTCACGCTTAAATAATGTGTGACAAACTTGAGCATATGATTTAGCCACATACACAATTACTTCGTGTGACCATATATGGATTTTGGTCACACTTTTCAATTGCGTGACATATATTTGTCACATATGTATATATATAGTGTGACTAATGTTTCAACCTTATTTGTATCCGTCACACGTCCCAAATTATAAGTGACTAAAAAATCAAAATTTTTTTTACCAGATACGTATAGTCACGAAAATATTCAAATGTGTGGCTGTAGCCTCGGATGTAATTCCGAAATGGTCACACAAGTCGGATCAAGTGTGGCTGTTTATTTTATTCTGGTACATTTAGTCACATAAAAAGGCGACTGTGTGGCTGTTCGAAAAAAAGCATGTGTGACTAAATCCCATTTTTGTACTAGTGTTAAGAGTAGATCTAATCGTTATTTACTTTGGTTTCGTATGTTTACGTGTTAATCTTTTGGTTCGTTGTTTGAAAGTTGTGAAAAAACGTGAGTTTCATACGTCGCTAGTTTACTTTTTCATCAAACCCTTGAGTTTAACGCTTAAAGTTGAGAAATTAGTTGTTATTTTGAAGACTTAATCGTTAAAAACCATAGTTTTCCTCTTATTATCATCGTGAATCGTTTTTGGACGAATTTTGAAGATAGTCGGTGAAAAAAGGGTTTCTCGCATTTGGTAGAAAAAGGGTTTCTCGGAATTGGCTGAAAAAGGGTTTCTCGGAATTGGCAGAAAAAGGGTTTCTCGCAATTGGGTCAGACAATGGTTTCTCGCAATTCACCTAAATCTTCGGAATTGGTACTCGGTAGTTTCCTTACTTGTATAAGTTTGGAAAATACTTCGACTTGGTTTTATTCTCATCTCTTGTATAAGATTTGAGAACGTGATCGAAATTGTAATTTTGATAAATCTTTCGAAATTGCTTGATCTTTCGCAATTCTGATTAATTTATCGCAATTGCCTTTTCATATCGCAATTAAGATAATTATCTCGCAATTGCTAAGTTCTCTTGCAAATTAGATTGTTTATCGCAATTGAAAATTCTCTTTCGCAATCTGGTGAAGTTTCGAAATTCTTACCTCTTTCGCAATTGGACGTTTCTTTCGAAATCCTGAGACTTTCGCAATTGGCAAGTGTGAACAGTGTTTCTTTCGCAATTGGACAAAGAACATTAAGTTAACTAAAACCAAATTTCATAACTCTTAAAACACATCTTAATTATCTCAAGATCCAACAAACATGTCTCAACCACCACACTTCAATTACTACTACCAGCTACAGCAATATCCACAACAACAGCAATTTCATCCTCAGTATCTACAACAACAAGCATTCGTGCAACAGCATCAATTTCTCTCTCCACCACAAGTAACCCCACAACAAATCATGCAACAGAATCAACAACTGCAGAATTATCAATCTTATTCCAGAGAGCCAAATTGGTTCAATAAGATGTGTGAGGCAATCAGCAGTCAGCAATCTCGTCATGAGGCTGGGAATCAGGAAACTCCACCTATGCTGACACCTGGTAACTATGTGCAATGGGCTAGTAGATTCCTCATATTCATTGAACTCAGAAAACCCCATGGGAAATATCTTAAGCAGGTCATCATTGAAGGACCCTTTCCACTTCCAGTAAATGTTGTTCCAGGAACTTCAGAAAGAGAAGAAACATCAACTCCCATTCCTGTCTCTAATTACACAACTGAACAAACCTTGCAACAAGAGGAAAATGAACTGGCAATGTCCTACATACTTCAAGGAATTTGATGCGTGGTTTTGTAACTTTACAACAGGTTTTACCTCTCGAGGGATCTCAAGAGGCTTACAACCCACCAGGCAGTGTACCTGACCGATGTAGTATAGTGTAGTGGTAAGTACGGGGGATTGATCGTTCTCCACAGGGAATAGTGTTCGTTAGGTATGAAAGACTACTCTAATAGGTCTAAGGGTTGAGGAAGATTCTTTTTTATGTTTTTATATTTTTATGAAAGCAAGTAAAATCTCGGTTTTGAAGGAGTGGGCGGAATTAGTTGCTAGTCAACTAACCCAAATAACTACAAATGCAAATAAAGTAAATAACTGAAAATAAAATGTTGGTGAGAAACTTATGTGTAGAGAAATGTGTTTACTTAGATTTCCTTACTCCCTAACTATCTTTTACCGGTTGATTAGTGTGTATTAGTCGCGTGGATGACGGGTGTATTCCTTAATACCATTCGTGGGGTGGCGTACGTACTTCCCCAACTCTACAAGCTCCTACTTCACTCCTATGTCGAGCCGGCTAGGAAGCTCCTAACATGGGATCACTAGAATTCGCTTGTGCATTAAATACAACCATAAAAACCTTTAGTACGCCTTTGGTTCATGTTTCTTAAGACGTTCAAGCAAGTTACCGAATAGGAAGTTAGCCAGTTTTCTTAAGCCTAACATAGATAAACAATCATCCAATACAACTAACAACACACTAATAACCAATAATCAATAGCTAGGTTTCATTAGATCTAAGCAAACACAAGATAAATTTAGCCTAACATGTTAATCAAAAGACAAGAATAAGATAAAATCAAACAACACATAGACATATTGAATGATTAATTGATAACTTATCTTCAATGTAACATGGAAGATCTCAAGGCAAAAAGCCTTGAAAAAGAAGCTAAAATCGTCTTAGGGTTTTCTCCCAAAATTCCACACACAAAGTTCCACACTAATGACAAAAAATTAGAAAACTATATATAGATTTTTGGATCTGACGGCGTCACCTTATGGAGTGTGACGCCGTCACCTCGCCGCTTTTAGGGTTCCCGGATGACCTTCTTGACGCCGTCCCTCTTTAGCTCTTCAAAATCCATTCTGGCTTATCAAGGCTTGACGCCGTCGAACCTTGAACGTGACGCCGTCCCCTTTTGATTTAAGCCGTGACGCCCTTGATCAGGTTAAAGCGTGACGCCGTCAGAATTTACATGCAATTTTCACTGGCTTATCATGAGTAAATTTCACGTCCACCTTTTCTTGCCAAGGCATGACGCCGTCCAGAGTAAAAGTTGACGCCGTCAAAGGTAACTTTTAGCCAATTTTTGAGACTTTGTCGTTTTCTTCACTTTAATGCTCCAAAAACGTCCAAAATGCCTCCTTTTCCAGATTTCTCCTCAAAAGTACCTAAAATGACAAAAGGAACGATTTAGGGCGATATTTGATCAAATAAATACGATTTAGGGCTTAAATGACCCCTTAAAAGCGGTACACTTTTCGCTTCATCAAATACCCTTACACTTGAGATTTGCTTGTCCTCAAGCAAATGCGCTTTTATTCTAATCAAAATACAAGTTAGGGGTCATTTAATGCAAACATAAAAGTAATTACAACAAATAATCGTTCCACTTCAATCATAATAAGCACGGAGATTATGAACTAGCACCTCACAAGTAGTGTTTAGATACTCACATCTCTCAAGTGTCATCAAAATAAATCTCATAAATGAAAACGGATAATATCTCTCACTACCTGTCATAGCAAATAGATTACCATAGGCTTGGGAAAGGATCGAAAACCTCCTCCACTAGGCGTAAGCACCTAAGATAAACTATCAAAGAGGGCTTTTACATGGGTTATAACGTTAGGTGTAGGGAAAAGGAAAACACGGTTTTGTTGGATAAAGGATATTTTACTGGTGGCGAGTTAAAGATCTTGATTAATTACATGTACTATACAATGTTGCTAAGCCAAGACTCGACTCGATCTTAAGCTAGAAACAAAATAACAAAATAACAAAAACATAAAAATAAACATAAAATGAAACGGGATGGTAGTCCGTATGTTTTTTCTATTTTTCTTTTTCTCATTTTTTTTGTATTTTTATTGATTTTTTTTTTTTTTTTTTTTTTTTTTTTTTTTTTGACATACACTCTTGCCCTACCATCAAATATAATACATCATAGGGGCGTTGCATTCCCCTTACACTTGAATTTTTACATAACTTTACAAATACTAATCTAATGACTCGAATTAAGATAATTGAAAAACTTGGAGTACTTTTTAAAACATTTAGCACATATGGGGGTAATAAATGATGTTCTTCCCCATTACTCCATTACACTAGTACTTTACCCATGAGTCCCAATCGTCCCAAAACAATATGTACAAGGATATGACTCGACTTAGCAACCATGTAATCAACTAGATAATTAACTTGGGTTTAAACAAATGTTGTCACAATAATGCACTAAAAATGAGTGCATACAAGGTAGGCTAAGGCGATTTGGGTGTACATTTAAGTGGGGTGTAAACAAATTCTTCCTTTAAGTAAAATGCTTAAAGGTCGAAACGAAAAGATAGGCTCTGAGGGGTGTACTAGGGGTATCGTGTACTAAAAATGAGTACAACGCAAAGGGTGTGGGAGAATTACTTGACCAATGTAGCCAATGTAATTATAACAAAAACACAGGTGTAAAACAATGGGTTAATCCTAATGCCTCTTATCATGTAGTAAATCTAACTACACGAATGTAGTCTCACTTGTGGCCTCGGAATGGTCCTAACGCAAGTTCTAGAATCTAAGTGCTACCGGTACACACATCATAGCATAAATGCTTTTCCTACCAATTCTAGGGGTGAACCTCACATATTTGGGGGTGGAAAATTTTTTAGTGGTACGGTTTTTGTGCTAGTCATATAACTCCTATCCGTGAGACGCTCATTAAGATCAAAGTTTCACTCCTATATGTTGTAAAAAATTTTAAATTTGGCACTAAAATTACCTTAACAAGTATTTCTCTCAGTTTTATTACACATCTACTATTAAACAAACAAAAATCAAGCGTAATAGTATTCTCTAAAATCGTACTTTTACCCTCCCCTTACACTTAAGATGAACATTGTCCCCAATGTTCAAATAACAAGATTTAAAAGAAAAAAGTAAAAGAATGAAATCAAATACTCCCCTGATTCGCTCGGTGGATAATGAAATAACACGGTTAAATCTTCTTCCAAAGAGAATGTAAAAGCTTCATGACTAATGCATCGCCATAAGCTTGATTCAAAACATTTCCTTGTCCAAAATAACCTGTTAAACCTGAGAAAACAAACACGAAAACCTGCATAATATCGGCGGGATAAAATCTATATATAAGGATATAATGCTTGTGGAATGATAACTTTGCAGATTCCTGGAGATTATAAGTTGGAGATTTTAATAAAAACTTTTTTTTTAAAAACAAAACTTTCAAAAATTTCTGAAAATTAAATCTGACGCCGTCAGGTTATAAACCCTGACGCCGTCAGAAATGACCTGACAAAAAATTTTCATTTTAAGTTTCCGGAAAATTTCTGGAAAAAACCTTTACCTTACTTCCTGGAAATCCTGCAAAACATCATTATGACTCGATACAAGCATTTGACTCAAACAAATACTAATATGTATGTTAATTTATTATTATTATGATTCATGTTAATTTGTGTTCTAATAAACCGATTTAGATTTCCCTTACACTTAACTTTTGCAAAATACCTTTATATGTAGTTAAGACGAAGTTAAAAACAAAATAAAGCATTTTCACAATTTTAGTTTTGGACATGAATCAATAGGAATAAAAATTAAACACACATACGGAAACAAATAAAAACAAACAAACAAACAAATAAACACACAAAGCAAATAAACAAAATAAAGCTTGGGTTGCCTCCCAAGAAGCGCTTTTCTTTATTAACGAGTCTTGTAGCTAGACTCAAAGTCACGTACATTACGTGATTCCATCATTCATAATGACGTATCCCTGATAGATATGATCCTTGTTATCAGGGTGGTGGTGTCTCAATCGCTCGACATTCGCGGTCACTTCACCTCCTCCTTTGCTGGTCAAGCTTACTATCCCATCTTGGTGTAAACTTTTAATTGTGAATGGTCCGTACCACCAGGGACTTGGTTCATTGGTAGGTGCTTCTGTTTCTGAATGCCTTAGGAGCACCGAGTCTCCTTTTGTAAATTCAACGGGGTTATTGGTTTGCTCATCAGCCTCAATATAATCGTTATTTCCACCCTTACATTCTCTAATCTCATTTTCCATATAATTCTTAATCCTTGCCTCCCATGCAAGAATTTTCTCTCGAACATTACCACGGATTACATTGGGGTTAGCCTCCATCCTTTTTTGTAGGGCAACATCTCGTATATGACGTGGAATCGTTGGGAAGTTTATCGTCTTCTTCCCCTTCTTCATTTGGATGGTACTTTTTTCGTAATTGATTTGTGCCCTAGTGGTCGCGAGAAAGGGTGCCCCAAGGATTATTGGCATATTCATGTCATTTCTTTCAATAATCATGAAGTCGACCGGATATAGGAATCCGGCAACGTTGACCAACACATCTTCTGCAATTCCTAACGGATACTCGTAAGAATGTTTCGCAAAGGAGAGTTTAGTATGGGTGATGGATGGCAACTCATTGGTTAACTGAACATAAACGGATAAAGGCATCAAATTTACGTCGGAACCTTGGTCAGCTATCGCATCCAGATACTTGTGTTTTCCAATGCTGCATGGTATTTCAAAGACCCCGTAGAATTCCTGCTTTTCCACTAACTTTTGTCTTATGAGGCACTCATACAATTGCCCTCCGGGTAATGTGTCGGATTCATCATCCGGTTCCATCTTCTTTGACTCCTTGTTGGGTAGATGAGTACGTCGATAGTTTCCTACCCAATCGTTTATGGTTTCCTTGTTTATTTCGTGCTTCAAGTAATGCCCCACTTGTTGTGACATTGGCGGTTCAACCAATTGGCGCTCCTCAGAGGGCGCCTCCTCTCCCTTGTCAGAATCGCATTTATTGGTGTTTCCATTATTAAGTGGGATGAGGTCAACTTTGTTAACTTCCATAATTATGGATTTCCCTCTTCCATCATTTCCGCCCTCTTGGACGACGGAGGTGGCCTTGACAAATTTAGTGTTAGGAACTTCAGCGTCATTCCTCACCAACACTTTTTCAGGGGCTTTTGTATTTGTGTATTCTTTCAAAAGATTCATCATCTCCGCCATTTTCTCTTCCATTTCCTCCTTCTGTTTGTAGATGGCTTCCTCAAATTTTGCCAACCGTTCGGAGTGTTTTGACATGTACTCTCTCATTCGAGCTTCGAATGTTGGACTAAGTTCCTGAGGTGGTGAGTTGGGTTGAGCGTGCTTATGGAAGGGTTTAGCATTTTCCCTAAGGGGTGATTCGGACAATGGTGTTTGCTCAACGCTTGAGACTGAGTTAATTGTTGCTTTTTGTGGACTTAAGGGTCTCTTTTGCTTTTCCATAAGATATGCAACCCTTTTCTCAAGTTCACTAACGCTTTCCTCAGTGATTTGATTGGCTGTATCGGGTGATGAATATGTCTTGACTGCCGAGCGCACGTCGTGGGAGACTTGCCACAATTCATCATCGTCGGATGCAAGCTCATCAATGATCTCCCATGATTCCTCGGCGCTTTTGTCGCGCAATCTGCCCCCGGCGGCTCGATCGATGGCACGCTTGGTGTGGTAATCAACATGGTCATAGAAGATTTGGATTTGAAGCCAGAGATTTATGCCATGATGAGGGACTTTTTGGAGTAAGTCCTTGAATCGAATCCATGCCTCGTAGAGGGTTTCGCCTCGACGTTGTTCAAACATCAAGATATCCTTCCTTAGCTTGGTAGTTCTTCCCGGTGGGAAAAACTGAGCAAGGAAACGAGTGGTGAGATCATCCCAAGAGGTGATGGATCCTGCGGGTTGACGTTCTAGCCACTGACTAGCTTGATCCCGCAGAGAGAATTGAAAGAGACGCAATCGGGTCGTCTCTCGAGTGGCAACATCAAGGTCTATAGAATCAACGATTTTGAGAAAGTCCTTGAGATGTTGATTAGGATCTTCGGAACGAAGTCCATGGAATGCGCATCCGCTTTGCACCAACCGGATGGTGTCGGATCGCAAGGGTGTGATATTGGCTCCTTGAGTGAGCTCAATGGTGTTTCGATAGCCATGGTGGCTAGGACGGGAATACTCTCCTAAAGTACGGGCTCTAGGAGGTGGTGGTTGTTGTGGTGGTGGGTTGTTGGGATTAAGGATATTACCATCTTCCATGATGTCGGATGGTATGGTTACGAACAAAGACACGAAGAAACTAGATAGACTAAAGAAAACCTAGAAAAATAAAACAAAAATCTCACTAGAAAGGAATCTAGTGAGTAGACCTATAAAATAAAAAATTCAACCTAAACAATAACTATTCCCCGGCAACGGCGCCAAAAACTTGATGCGTGGTTTTGTAACCTTACAACAGGTTTTACCTCTTGAGGGATCTCAAGAGGCTTACAACCCCACCAGGCAGTGTACCTGACCGATGTAGTATAGTGTAGTGGTAAGTACGGGGGATTGATCGTTCTCCACAGGGAATAGTGTTTGTTAGGTATGAAAGACTACTCTAATAGGTCTAAGGGTTGAGGAAGATTCTTTTTTATGTTTTTATATTTTTATGAAAGCAAGTAAAATCTCGGTTTTGAAGGAGTGGGCGGAATTAGTTGCTAGTCAACTAACCCAAATAACTACAAATGCAAATAAAGTAAATAACTGAAAATAAAATGTTGGTGAGAAACTTATGTGTAGAGAAATGTGTTTACTTAGATTTCCTTACTCCCTAACTATCTTTTACCGGTTGATTAGTGTGTATTAGTCGCATGGATGACGGTTGTATTCCTTAATACCATTCGTGGGGTGGCGTACGTACTTCCCCAACTCTACAAGCTCCTACTTCACTCCTATGTCGAGCCGGCTAGGAAGCTCCTAACATGGGATCACTAGAATTCGCTTGTGCATTAAATACAACCATAAAAACCTTTAGTACGCCTTTGGTTCATGTTTCTTAAGACGTTCAAGCAAGTTACCGAATAGGAAGTTAGCCAGTTTTCTTAAGCCTAACATAGATAAACAATCATCCAATACAACTAACAACACACTAATAACCAATAATCAATAGCTAGGTTTCATTAGATCTAAGCAAACACAAGATAAATTTAGCCTAACATGTTAATCAAAAGACAAGAATAAGATAAAATCAAACAACACATAGACATATTGAATGATTAATTGATAACTTATCTTCAATGTAACATGGAAGATCTCAAGGCAAAAAGCCTTGAAAAAGAAGCTAAAATCGTCTTAGGGTTTTCTCCCAAAATTCCACACACAAAGTTCCACACTAATGACAAAAAATTAGAAAACTATATATAGATTTTTGGATCTGACGGCGTCACCTTATGGAGTGTGACACCGTCACCTCGCCGCTTTTAGGGTTCCCGGATGACCTTCTTGACGCCGTCCCTCTTTAGCTCTTCAAAATCCATTCTGGCTTATCAAGGCTTGACACCGTCGAACCTTGAACGTGACGCCGTCCCCTTTTGATTTAAGCCGTGACGCCCTTGATCAGGTTAAAGCGTGACGCCGTCAGAATTTACATGCAATTTTCACTGGCTTATCATGAGTAAATTTCACGTCCACCTTTTCTTGCCAAGGCATGACGCCGTCCAGAGTAAAAGTTGACGCCGTCAAAGGTAACTTTTAGCCGATTTTTGAGACTTTGTCGTTTTCTTCACTTTAATGCTCCAAAAACGTCCAAAATGCCTCCTTTTCCAGATTTCTCCTCAAAAGTACCTAAAATGACAAAAGGAACGATTTAGGGCGATATTTGATCAAATAAATACGATTTAGGGCTTAAATGACCCCTTAAAAGCGGTACACTTTTCGCTTCATCAGAATTCCTAATCCAATTTATCGAAGTATTGATGCTCAGAAGACTGCCAAAGACATGTGGGAACATGTGCATCTTCTAGTGGAAGGGACTGAGTTAAATCAAGAAGACCTTGAATCAAAGCTTTACATGGAATACAATAATTTCATCATGGAACCAGGGGAGACAGTTGAATCGTACTACCACCGTTTCACAAATGTTGTTAATGACCTCGATCGTCATAACATGAAATTACCTAAGATTGCTATCAATTCAAAATTTATGGGTTGCCTTGGACCAGAATGGCAGAAATACGCAACATTTGTCAGGTAAACTAACAAGATTGGTGAAGTCAAATATGGACTAATGTATGACTTTCTGAAACAACACCAATCTGAGGTAGATAAGGAAGTTGCAGCACGAGGTGGTTTCTCTTCAGCACCAACATCTAACTCGCTTGCTCTCGTTGCTCAATCCAACTTTCCACCACCAAACCAGGAATTTGGTCAATCATCTTCACAACCAAGCTTTCAACCACAACCTCTCAATCAAATCGTCCCATATGAAGCACCATCCCAATACTCTGATAACCAAATGGTCCCTTATAACAACTCAGATTCCATGATGTACTCAAATACTGACTTTGATGAAGAAGAGGATGCCTTCAATTCTCTCAATGAAGCATTTGGATTAATTGCTAAGGCATTTGGCAAGTTCACCAACAAATCCAACAACCGTCTTCGTTCATCTTCCAATACCAGGAATCAAGCTGTTATTAACGATGGCAGAGTGGAAATTCAAAATCGGTCTTCGGGAAGATATGGTTCAGGGAACACAGGAAACTATGGGTCTCAGAGGTTTCAGTCAGGAGGGAACAAGTTTAATTCTGCAGGAGGTAACAGGAACAGTATGGGGAATAATCAGAGAAGGAATCAGATGGCTGGAAATGAAAAGAGAGGCATTGCAAACACTTCGATTACGTGTTACAACTGTGGTGGGAGTGGTCATATGGCAAATGCGTGTCCAAAGCCTCGTACTATGGGCAGTGCATATCATAAGGAAGCTCTTTTGATGGCATTAAAAGATGAAGCAGGGGGCACAATGAATGTGAAAGAACAAAGTTTCATGACCAGTGCTGATTCTGATGATGAGATGGAAGATCTAGAAGCAAATGCTGTAGTGATGCTGATGAACTCAAATAAGTACATTTTATTACTATCATTTATCCTATTAATTTGACTTGTTTTACTATATTATGTATGAGGATTGATACTTAATCGTTTACTTTTGTAATTCTCAGGTAAAAACAAGCATTTGGTGAAACTTGGCGATTTTGGACTGATTATGGAGCAAAACATGCATAAAGTGAAGAGTCTACTGAAATGGACAAAATCAAGTTAAATCTGCTCCAGATGCGCCGCATCTCACTCATGACATGCGCCGCATCGCTATCAAGATTCCACCAGATACGATCCAAGATACAAGAGGAC